>JAVTVY010018373.1:0-71355 GCA_036873755.1 Hanleya hanleyi
ATCGCCGGAAGTGACATCATATATAGTAAAATAGATGTTTACCGAACATTCCGATTACTTTTCAAGTCTGCATAATACCTCTGTTGACCTAGCGTTAAAAAAAAATATCTGGAGATAATTTTCCCTGTTTATCTGGACAGAGCATATGAAAAGTAGTTCGCTCATGTGCAACACTAAGGGAGTTGTTCGGCCGGATTCAAACAGAACCGCGCGTTGGTTGGTTTCCCCTATACGTCATAGCAACGTAGTAAAGGTCAACTTCCGCTATTGGTGGCAGGGATGGTAATGGAGCCTGCGAAATGGAGCATGCGTTGTGGAGAGGTTGGTTGCAATGCAGTCTAGGAGGCGCTTATTGTGAAGTTGAAAGGAAATTTACACGATAAAGAAATGAGTCTGGAAGAGTACAGTTCTCAAGTTCTGTCGATTTGACATAATGTTTCAAAATTCTTGGGACAGTCTCCGGCTGAGAATCTCAACTCTCAAATAGCAGATTATCCACACTGTGACAGTCTCCGGCTGAGAATCTCAACTCTCAAATAGCAGATCATCCACACTGCGATGGCATTGGTTTTGTGCTTGGATTATTCACCACCATGAGGACAAGTGTTATTCTGTGAAGAAACATATATATCATATCAACATGCAATTAATACAATTTCTCACATATCTCGTATGCATTTAGAGAAGAAATTCACTGCAACATCACCAATTTAGATCCTTCATTCTTAGCAGTTAGGACGAACTAATTAACACTGCCGCCTACATTGGAGAGAGAGAATTGAAATTCATTATGTGGAATCTAGTTTACACAATAAAACCTAATAATAATTACAAGATAACATGTTTTAATCCAGCAGGTCTTGAGATTACTTAGAGTTTATGAAAGTGTAGATTATTTGCCTGTAAATTTCCAAATAAAATTTTGGAGTCACCGATTTTCAGCTACCAGCACCAAGATCTCCATACTACAAGGCATCGTTGACTGACAGGTCAAGTGATGCAGTATTTACTCCTACCTGCAAATGAAATAAAACTGTTTGAAAGTAATTTCTGTTGTATGTTCTCATTTGTCCTTATGATGAGCACCCATTAATTGAATCAATCTACTAACTTTCAATCACCACCAAAGTTTGCTACGAATTCTGATCAGTCACTCTAATAAATTGTATCACCCCTTAAAGTGTAACTGTGGTACTTCTGTAAGTTTACATCATATTCAAGATAATCTTCCAAATTATTGAATTTATACCCTGTTTCTTGCTTTATGACTTTAAATTCGACAATTTTAAAGTTATTAATGTTATTGTAGTGCACAGCGCCACAAGCATATCGGAACTTGTGACGTTATTATGGAACGATTATCCATCTCACAACGCAACGTTGTTAATCTGTTCCATTCTCTGCACTGCCTCGACATCAAGCAGACTGTGCATGAGGACGCTCAATTTATGACACCAAAAAGGGGCAGTGAAGATTTCTCCCACTGCAAAAAGTTGCCTTTGAACCCCCTGAGCCATAAAATGACAGAATGTTGGGAAAGACGTTTTATTATTCACATCGTTAACTTGAATATGAGGTGCACTTACACAAGTACCACAGTTACACTTTAATGTAGGAGAAACTGCGATCAGTCTTCTGCTTCTGGTCAGCTGCATATTGTACTGAACCATGAGTATTGATCAACACTTTCAGCAACGTTATTTCCCTTGACAAAGGCAGAAATTCTCTAAAAAGTCACATTCCAAATCAAATTTAACAAGAGCCTGTAGGGCTTCAAAACATGCTCACACATTTGACCAAAATTAATATTTGCAATCTCAAATGAAAAAGGCATCAAGTAAATTGTAGACTCACAGATTTATGCCTACAAGATCAAGGTACCGGTAGTCATATACCTGAGGTTTCTCATGATCCAGATTATTTTCATCACAGTGATATCCTTGGACATTTTGACCTCAAAATGAAAAGGGTTCCTATTTGCCCCATGTCTAAGGATAGGTGTATAAAGAGAGCAACTGGACAATTCTGTGCTTCAGTGATTAATTAGTATGTTTAAGAGGTAGGTACATTTATTTTAAACACAATGATAATGTTGGCAGTATTTCAGCACTTCAAAAATGATCGACAGGAATGTCAAGGACAAATAGCCTAACTTGCTTTTCACATCTCATACTTTAGCAAGCATTTCTAATCCAAACCCCCTAGCCTGGCCTCTGTGATCATTACCTGAGTGAAGAAAGTGTCAAAAATGCAAAAGTAGCACAGGTTGTCTTGAAGAAGGCAAGAGCAGACAAGACTGCTTGATAAAACATGATCTGTAGTCTATTGTCTATGATCTGTAACAGGTCGTGGAGAAATCTGAAAACAAACGATGAAAAATTAGATTCGATCAGCAAAGTCTAGATAGAATCTTTGACACATCATAGAGAAATCTGCAACAAAACAGATGAACAGCAGATATACGATCTGCATATGCTGGGGTCTCTGACAGGTCAAAGAGAAATCTGAAACCAAACAGTAGATATGATCTGCATAGTCTGGGATCTGTGACTGACCATGGATACTGAAATCTGAAGTCCAACAGATGAAACAGTAGATAAATGATCTGCTGAAGCCAAACAGATGAAACAGTAGATAAACGATCTGCATAGTCTGTGATGTGTGACAGGACATACAGAAATCTGAAACCAAACAGATGAAAAAGTAGATACAATGGGATTTGTGACTGTTTGGGATATGTGACAGGTCAAATAGAAATCTGAAACCAGCGAGACGAAACAGTAGATATGATCTGTTTTGTCTGGGTTCTGTGACAGTCCATAGAGAAATCGGAAATCAAAGAGATGTAACATTAGATATGATCTGCAATATATTGGATCTGTGACAGGTCAAAAACAAATCTGAAACCAACAGAAGAAACAGTACATATGGTCTGCAATGTCTGGGTACTATAACCAGTCACAGAGAAATCTGAAACCAAAGAGATGAAACAATAGATATCATTTGCATAGCCTGGGTATTGTGACAGGTCCTCGGGAAATCTGTAATCAAAGAGATGAAACAGTAGACATCATCTGCATAGTCTGGGTACTGTGACAGGTCCTAGGGAAATCTGAAACCAAAGAGATGAAACAGTAGATATCATCTGCATAGTCTGGGTATTGTGACAGGTCCTAGGGAAATCTGAAATCAAAGAGATGAAACAGTAGATATCATCTGCATAGTCTGGGTACTGTGACAGGTCCTAGGGAAATCTGAAACCAAAGAGATGAAACATTAGATATGATCTGCAATATCTTGGATCTGTGACAGGTCAAAAAGAAATCTGAAACTAACAGATGAAACAGATGAAACATTCTCCAAAGAGATGAAACAGTAGATATGATCTGCATTGGCTGAGTACTGTAACAGGTCATAGGCAAATCTGAAACAAACAGATGAAGCAGTAGATATGATCGGCATTGTCTGGGCACTGTGACAGGTCAAAAGTGCAACAGTCAAGTAATCACTCGGTTTGAGGATCAGGAAAATGAGAATATCTATCAGCAGTATATTTCAATTCAGGGCTGTGGGATGTGACCAAACTTCATGTATACCGTCATAGCAAACATATTCATTTTGAGATGTGATCTCTCCAGTTCTAGAATATGCATTCTGTCTTTCCGATATTCCGAGCTCCTGTTGATTCTGAGGTCAAAAGTTCAACAGTTGCTGTATTCCTAAACAAGCCAGTGCTCTATTTTGGGAAAGCTAATTGTGTCATTACAAAATTAATGTGTTTGTTTTGCTGGCGCATATTGAAGCCAATTTTGTCTCTTGTTATAGTTCTGTCTTTACTGATGATACTTCACCCAGTCACATTGATCTATCCTCCTAATGCTGAGCATCAGTGAAGGAAGCAACAAGTTCCAATGTTTAAGTGTTAGATATAACTCGACCAGAGACTGATCATCGGACCTCCCACTTGTGAGGAGGATGCTCTAACCACTAGACCATTGCAGTGCAGTGAAATGGAGAGGCTGTCACTTACATGGGCATTGTAGGCGGTACAGACTCAAATATGAAGAGAACTCACTGAGGTCGACTTACAATGGCTACAAAACATGTACAGAGAAACGTAGCATTTAGCATTCAGATTTATTTCCCTTTTTTTACATAGAATCACGAATGAGAAGATTATTTTAGTGTTACTCAAGCACGTGACCATACAGCCTGCATGGTCACGCTTTTATCTCCTGGTCATCAACCTCATATATTCTGAAAGATTAAATGATCATAGACTGGTAGAGTTAAAGATGTCATTAGTCCTAAAGAATAACTTTCTTGACAAACTGAGGGTCTAATACAGATTTCAACTACATTTAGATGATAGATTACACTTGTCTCAATGATGAAATCCACCATGAAAATATATTCTTGCTATTCTCCCGACTGATGAGGATCTGGAATTGAGATTGCCGATGGATTTTCAGGAAAGGTTTCCTTGTTTCTTCTTGCACAGAAAAATATGAGATATTTAAATCTTCTTAGTTCAGCAGATTTGAGAACTATAAATTTAAATTTCATTTATTTTTGCAGTCCATGTACAAGTTTTACTCACCGGCATAATGGAATACCCACCATGAAGCTCACAAGTGTCTTCAACCTGAGAATGCACTGAACCTGCAAGAAAATGATATTTATTTTATCATGTTTAAGGCAACAGTATCTCTTTCCAGATTCCAGGCATGAAATGTTCAGAATTTCAGTCTTAATCGAGACTTTTTACTACTCAATTTTATGTGAGATCCAAATAATATATTCACAAATTATTACATTCCTGCAAATATAAGCATGTAGTAAGTAGGCCTACTGGACAATTGTCATGGCAGATTAACTTTAGGCCATCCATAATAATAGTTGTAACTAAGGTTCAATAATGGACATTGAACCTAATGTCATCACTGCGGGAATCAGAGGTATAAATCCACCATCTTTGGACTACACAAGTGGTAACTGTAATTCAGTTGGCATGGATACACAATGCATCATGGGATAGAAAGAAGGATAAAATGTCATCAGGTTTCCTGGATATTGGTGAGTAGGTAGGTTGGAAGGCATCTTTATTTTATTTTATAATTTATCATTATCGAATGTGATTTTGACAAAACGTTTATAAAACAAGATTTGAATTTGGTTATAGGTTATGCATATGTAGATTCATTGGTATAACGAAGATAATTGGAAGATAACGAATCACAAATGCATCAGACGTGCATCGATGAACCGGAAATGACGCTGATGCGAATCTATCCTACCTATAAGTATCAAAGTGTAAACTTTTTATATGATTTGTAAAATAGCATCATCAGCCTGGTGAACGATGTTTTTTATGTAATCTATGGTAATAGATTTACATTATGGGGGCATGAATTCGAGTATAAAGATATCCTTCCGCCGTCCGACCAACGTACATATCCTAAAGAAAGAGTTCTTGAGCTCATCCTTGATATTGTCTGTATTTTCTGTTTATCGTGATATTGTTTTATTTCTTGAGTTTATTGTTTTAACAATAGATATGTTACTATGCTCTTTTGTATCTTAAAGTGTTGTCTTACAGCGTTTTGCTTGTCCCAGTGTACCAGTTCGCGGGTAAAATTTACCAAACATGCACGGGGTTGTCCTCGAGTGATTCGACTTGATCACTGCTGCGAACCTATTCTTCTTCTATGCTACGTCTTAGTTCGATAGAGGCGCTGTAATACATTCTTTTAATCACTCTCTTGTTCGTAATGTTTCCGTAAAATATTCTTAACAACCCGTGTTGCAAGGCAGGTTATTTTTTGCGGATTTCGAGTGCACCATTTCCCATTAATTTACGGTACGGTATGTCGGGTAGAATCGGGTTTTGCCCTCCGAGATCACAGGTTAGTATGTAGCCCCTCAGTCGTGTACGCTGGTTACAATAGTCTCTCCCCTCTCAATGCTGAATTAAGCTATACTCTGTAGATTTCTATGGACGGGTGAGGGGCACGGTTCTATGTCTGGACAGGCTGCAGGTCAGTGTAAAATAGTGAGATCAGCCGAGAGACGGGGGTGTTTGTGGCGAAAGTTTTTTTTCCAAAACTGGTGTCTGATTCTTCAATGAAATAGAGATGCATTGCCCTGAAAGCGTAATAATGTTTCATTAATGTAAAAAGTATAAAGAGTGTCGTTTATCCGAGCAGAAGATCCCGAGAGAAGCAATCTCTTTTGTTGATAGACATCTTCCACAACTTGTTGCCCTCCTCCCCCAAGTATTTGTGTCATAGCATATTAGTAGGCTCTACTGATCAGCTGACCACTTGTCCACGTTCTGACATTCAGAAATACCACTGCGCAGGAGAATGGCAATCGCAGAGGGCTCACGCGGAGTACGATACTATAAATATCTGGCACATTATCTTCTGTGTAATGTATGAAAACATGGAGTATATAAGATATTTAGTGATAATTAATTGATTCAAAATTACTACTCAGTTCACTATTTCAAGTTACCATGCTATTCATAATACAATAATACATAATGCTACCTTTATGTGAATTTCCCTTTATCGTAACCTTCACCATTCCTCAGAGCACTCTCCGCATATGCGATCGCCTGTGTTATATTATTGCGACGATAAGCAAACGCCAGCCGATGAATAACCTGGAGAGCGACAGACATCCTGCAGCTTGGCTTTCGGTTCTTGGAAAAGTGCATTTGTGCCGACCGTTGTCTCCAAATAATGCAATCAGACAACCACAACATCAGAAGCTGTTTCGCTTATTAAAACCAAATATATTCGCAAGAATTGCAAGAATAGGCAGTTCAAGGAGACGTATTTTACCATCGACCCAAGTTTTTTTATTGGCAACAACAACAACGTCACGTTGCGACCAACGGCAAAAAAGTGCCGTCGCTAAGTGATTTTACTCCAGCATTTACCACGGAAAATGGCGTTTGCCGTGGTAATTGTGAGGGCTGTTCATGCAGGGTTTTTAACCCATCACCAGTACGGTAATTCCTCTAATAATTCAACCAGTATTAGAATTCAATCACCCCCATTTTTGAAGACAAAATTGAATCAGTTGTTCTAATAACTTTGATTCCCCTCTAAGCAAAGAATTATTTGCAGGATTTTGGACCATTTTGTCAACTGCCGGTTCCAATAAATTTGATCACCCCTTGATTTATTGGTGGAAAAGTTCACTTTCTGTGATTGAATTATTGATGTATTTTAAAGTTGCTGAACAAAAAGAGTGAGTGAGTGAATAGGGTTTAACTTCATTTTCAAAACATGTTCAGCAATATCACGGTGGTAATGAGAGGGTGAAATTACTTGTAACAGAAGAGATATAATACTAGCCTATTGAACTGTTCCATCTCTTCTCTGCGTGATGGCTAGCTGTCAATGTGTATCAGTGGTCGAAATATTCAAAATAATCTACGTTGAAGTATTCAGAATTCTGAATCGAACAGAAACGAAGGGGGCATTTCGTTAGTTGTGTGCATTTTCACTGACCAGTGAAATTTGGCTGACAAATATGCCGTCATCATTGATCTCAAATTTTCGAAGTGGTGACTGGACTGGTCTATCTCCAGGGGCAAAAGAAGTAATATGTGGCGCTTAACTCCTCTGCAAGGGCGTCGGCAGGTACCGTATCACTTTTGCGGAAAAAAAAGAACAAAACTTGGCAATGAATGAACACCCCACTGCCTATACAAATATGTCTAGCTTACTTTACTATAGATATTTTTCTAATTCAGTATCGCAGAAAACCACCATCGATTGCGTTTTCATGATAAAAGGATTACGAAAGAACTGAAAATACACTTCATTGTAGAGTGATTTTATTCACCAGAAATCGCTCTGAACGCGTCTCCGGTATCTAGACCCCATGAGCTTCTGGGACCCAGGCTGTCTCTCGACACTCGCCTGAGGTGCTATTATAGAAGCCCCCCTGCCTCATAAGGCCGTACCACTTCCAATTTGCTTCCGACGCCCCTGCTCTGAGATGGTTCAATCATATTTTATTACCAGGAAACCATGACATTGAAATAATAGAAATAATGAAATTATTATAGACATACCCGGTGGGGCTATCCTTTATGAACTCTTAAATGACATTAATACTCATCTCCCCTCAAAGTCGCCGCCTTTGAATATACCCTACATGATATCACCCTCGGCACCAGGAGGGCAGGTTTAATAAGACTGTGAGTTTCCAGGGTGTGAAAACGTTTAGAAAAAGTTTTACGGTTAGGCCTACCGTTATCAGGGTAATCTAATGGTTAATACAAAAGACTGTCTCTTAGTTGTTACATGAATTAGCATGTGTATGGTACATTGCTTTGCTAATTATGCATGTACTGGTATGGTATCTGATCTGACCCTTCTGTCTTGTTAGTCAAGATACATAATGTATGGTCAGTTGAATCCTGTAATTAGGCCAAAAAAAACTTTTGTTTCTGATCAGCTCACACTTTTTTTCTGCTGTATTATCTCCCTTGACTGACATGAGATTTACCAACCTTTGATTTGTCTGTAATGCAATGTTATTATGGTCATGTCTGATATTAGGTCAGCCCTCGTTTGTCTGCTTGCTTTTTACTGCAACTGTCGTAAAGCCCCACTTGTGTAGACCCAAACAGGAAAATGGCGGATCGTGAAAGTCACATTTTCCAGAGAAAAGTCTTGAAAGTAATGGAATTTCGTGTCTGGTTGAATTTTGTTGCAGGTCATGGAAAACTGGAATGGAATTTGAAAATGTTAGGCAGGTCAACATTTGACAGGATTTTTTTTTTTACTGATTTTTTTTTTTTAAGCCCTGGATGTAACACTTGGCATTTATTAGCCGTTGACCCTGATTTCACGAAACTTTGCCCCCGCATTTCCATGTGGTTACGGAATCACCGGGCGAAGATTAGGCCACGCTTGACGCTGATTGGTCAATTAAACAACTCGAAAACCTATATTTTAAGGGAAATTCTTTTTTTTATCAAACACAGTCACACGACAGTCAGAGCAACAAAAGCGCCCTGTGTTTTAATTCCGCCATAGCAAAAAGGCACGTGTTGTTGTTTTTGTTCGACTTATTGACCAATCAGCATCAAGTCTCGCCTTGAGCGCTGAACTGCAATAAAACAGAGATTGCGAAGTTCTGCTGAAGATGTAACAGTATTTTTAAGGTTGCTAAAATTCAGCATCTTTGGATGATTATAAGAATCTTTGAGTGACCGCATGCACAACAAGCCTCTATTATGGAATGAATTAGGATGCGAAATAAAGAGGTAAACAGATTTCTGTAAAAATGTACACAGATTATGTCGGAGGTCGAGGGGGAGTGATTCACCTTGTTTTGTTTATCGTTGGCCATAACCCCCAGATAGTTCAGCTGACAAACACCTGTAGATAACACTGCCAAGTATTATTAATAGCATTGATGCTCATTCAGTGTATGTACCAGTGCCGTTCCCGTCCGAAAAGTATTTTTATATATTTTTATATTGATGGATCTTAATTAAAATACAGCTGTGTTGTCTCGTTTCTGCAGATGTCGCAAAAGATCTACTTATACTTCATTTCTCTCAAACGAGGTTTTGACTCGATTACTCTCACTGGATATCTGCACATGCATGAATGTATAAAATGAGACACATGATCTCGCTGCATTATTACACTCCAGCTGGATGGGAGGTGAAGCCATGTTGTCCTGAATTGGTAAACCGAAATCCATCCGTATTCATACACCCTAAATTCGCTATGGTAAATCCACTCCTCCTTTTTTTAAGCCAAAAGTTGGATATTTCATCTGGAACCCGATCGAAACCTGACGATTTCGACATATGAGACCAAGTCATGTCACTTTTTATACGACACAGCAACCACCTTCGCACCGGATAACTCTCTTCGTGTGCTAATGACCTCCGTCATGATGATCAAAAAACTTCAAAGCAAAATTATTAATCTATCCGGTATTCATAATCCACTGGTCTATGTTCAGATGCTATACACTCTTTTATTCCTATGCTAATACAGCATCGTCATAATGGAGATTTCGCCTTTACTTTAGGCCTCGACAAGTGGCTGGCCGAAATTTATAGACAATCGCTGACAAAAGATAATTATTTTCCAGCACGTGTTGTAAACGGGCATGGCATTGTATGTGCGCGTAGTTGCGTTGGCAACAAAGTTACATAACCCGAAAGAATTATATTGGGGCAATATGACAGGATGGAGATCAAGTTCGAGAACCATATTCAGTGTAGGTAGGGGCTTAGGCTCATTACCCGGCACTTCGGTCTATCTTTTGTAGACATTCTAGTTTGGTCCCTTGTGATGATTCTATCTTTCTAGAGCTTCTCATCTACATATTAGCGATATTCCCTGAATTTCGTAAATATCAAGGAACAGAATGATCCACTAATATAAACAATCTGTTATTATGAACGATGAGCCGATCCAGTAGTAGATTACATTCCAAAGCCTATAGGCTCTAGTTACATGTTCAAACCAAATCCTAAACACCCACTAACCCACCCTGCCTCTCTCGGCAGGTCACGATCCGCTGGGAGCTGATATTATCCCCTCTAGACCTGGTTGATAGGGGATTTTCCTATTATAGATGTATAGTCCGTGTTCCGCTTTTTATATGTTCAAACCCATTCCGAATTTCACATGCACCCACCCTTGATCCCACTAGAGGAGCGCTTCACTGTGACATCTCCCACGACCCATTTGGACCAACAGTGGCGCATCTCGACTCCAAAACGTCCATCCCAATACCCTTTTCTACTGCGCATACGCAGAATAACGTCAGTTCCACCCCACACACACCCAGTTGAACACTCCCGCACGAATGATTCACGATGCCACCTTACACGACCCAAACGGACCACTAGTATTCCATCTAGATCCTTAAACGTCCAGCCCAGCGCTACTTCCCAGTGCGCATGCGCAATGCGAACTTTCCAAAGAATTTCAACCAATGGCTTCGGAACTCCTCCCATCGTGTTCTACGCAAAAGCAAGATGCCACACTCCATACCGCAAACGTCCATGTGTGGGTTCACCACCAGGTTAAACATTGTTCAAGTGCCAGAATGGACCTACAACATGGCCGTATATAGGGGGAGATCACTCTTGCTGGGCCGTCACGTGGATTAAAATGACGTCACCAGAAGTGACCTTCACATGACTTTTGATCCGAATGTGACCCAGAGGCCGGATGCGACGTCATCCGTGACGTCCTTACCACGTCACGCCACTAACCCACATTTGGGACCCACACTTGTTCTAAGAAATCGGTCTTCTTCCTACTACTTCTTCCTGAATGTTAACCCTATCTGGCCTGGACTTTTTTGGACGTTTCCTGGCCTGGATGGGTGGTGACCCCTTGAGCTAGGGGGCTAAAAACTGACCACACTATACCCTTGGGTCTAGCTCCAACAGAAGATGCTAAAAAATCCAAGATGGCTGCTTTGATGACGTCACAGTGATGTCATTTTCAAAAACAGCATTTTTTGTCGATTTTTTCGGTCGGATTTTTCGAATTTTTTATTTATGCAATTTCTCCGCAAAAACTGCATGATAAAATAGTAATTATTAATGTGATGTGAAATAAAATAGTTTTTGCTCACTTTTCATCGCGGAAAAGCGGAAATTTTGAAGAAATATGACAAAAACCTCACTTTTCTGGTACACCACGTGGCCGCCATTTTGAATTTATCCATGATCCTCTGCGGGGGGGGGGGTTTAAAAATAGACTTAAAATATCTCCAATATGACTCCCAACTATAAAGTCAAGGCGTTTCATCTCTCCAGTTTTTGTCGTTACGCATATAGTGCAGAAAGTTTGGTTCGGTAGGCCCTTGTTTATGTTTAGATCATCTTAGCTTGCTAAGGGCATTTCACGTTTCACTTAACACTACCCTTATATTATCGCTGTGATTTGGCATGTATTTCACCCGGCGCCATCTATCTAGAGGGAGATAATCCAGTTCGAAAGTTGTTCCCAAAGCATGAGGTCAAATGTCGGCCCCATTTAAACAAGCCAATGAAATTATCTGTATTCAAATATTTCTCAGACATGCAGACATGTCAGTTTCACGAGGCGCAAGACTGGGGGAGTCTACGTGAGACCAAATCGAAGTTGTGCGAATTTGCTATTTTATTTCACACTCTAGTGGAGCATGCTTCTTTGTTTATCTTAAGAAAAATTATATTACAAACGGCCTAACATATTTGAAAACAAAATACAGTCATGATATGCTTTTTATTTTGTGATGGGGGCACTTAGAGGCCCACCATGGGACCATTTCAATCGATCGCTTTCTGAAGGTGTGTCTTCGTTGTATGAATGTGATTGCGCCGATGTCGGATGTAACGGGACCAGTCGGATGTGACCATTTGGGAAACGCCCTATTACACTCAGATGGCACCCGTTACCGCATGGCTACGAGCAGACGTTTCTACGTATGATCGTGCCATGCGTTCGGATGATGTGTTTAGATGAGCTCAAATTGTACAGACACACAATGACCCATAAATGTCTTGAAGAATACCTATAGTGAATTGGACTTCGAGAGAGAAAATGTCATGGCCCATATATGGCTCCAAAACCTTCGCATTCATTGTTGATAAGCTGATCATGATGATCGATTTTGATAAAAATTATATTCCACCACGATGATTACCCTAACAATTCAAAGTCCAGTGTGCAGGCCTATACGTATGGCATGTATGGATGCTAGACCAGAATAAACAAGTTATTTAAAATAAATGTCAGAGTGTGTGACCGGTGATCAACACTGAGCCAACAGGCAGAACACCGGAATACGTACATAAGACAGGAGCCATTCAAATGTCCCATACGTATATGTTTAGACCCGAATACCGAGTTATTTAAATGCTGAATGTTCGTCCATAGCGTGTGACCGGTGTAAAACACCTACACCGCGCACATTTAAATTAGGACCACATCAGATGCTGCGTTCATAATGACCGAAATCATGACTTTTTCAAACGACGATTGTGATGTGGTTGTTGGTGCAAGAATGGCCATGTTCATTTCAGTGGGTCAGTACTTTGTTGGGTAGCCTCGTGCACGACGTAGGCAAGCGATGCGACGAGGCAGTGTGTTGTACAAGTGACGCAGGTACTGTGGGGTGATTTCCGCCCAGTGCTGCATCACTCTGTTTCGTAGTTCTGCAACATTTAGTGGTGGGTTGGCCCGTAATTTTTGCATGATAACTCCCCACACAGTTTCAATTATGTTCATGTCAGGACTGTATGCTGGCCATTGCATATAATTGAACGGCTGTTGGTCCAACCACGTGACTGTATCTCTTGCCGTGTGTGGGGGAGCGTTGTCATGTTGGAAGACAAAGATGGGTGCAGGCTGATGAAAGATGTCGACAGCAGATGGCATGAGGTGATCCTGGAGAACCCGGATGTACATGTGACGATCCATGTTGCCGTGCAACTCTGCCAGATGACCGCGTCCGCCATAACCAATGCAACCCCAAAACATGAGACCAACACGGTTGTCAGTCCTTGCCATCTGCATACACTGGGGGAAGTAACGTTCGTGATCCTGGCGCCAGACAATCACCCGGCCATCACAATTGAACAATGTGACCCGGAATTCGTCGGAGAAGATTACATTCCGCCAGTTCTGTAGCCCATCTCATCCTCCGATTCCGGGGGGTCGACAATGGCTTCCTTTTGGCAATGCGACCCCTCAGCTGGCCAGCATGCAGTCTGAAATTAAGATATTTTGCTAGAACTGACAAATATCCAAAATTAAAATCAATGGGTTTTACGGCGCAATCCTATTGGTTAATGAGAATGTCACACGTTATTTGGAATATTGCAGTTCATGAAATCTAATACTAACCTGTTCCTTACTGTCTGGATCGAAACCTGGCGACCAACCACTGGTATCCACTCTCCATGTGGAATCCTGGCAGTAACTTTCCGGCGTCGGCGGGCAATTTGACGCAGATATGCGTCATCTCGGGCTGTGGAAACACGTGGCTGTCCAGGACGGTCTCGATCGGCATTCGATCCAGTTTCCTGGAACCTCCTGATAGCGTTGTGTACTGCCGTCTTGCTACATTGTACATGATCTGCTATACGACGTTCTGACAAACCAGCGTCATGTAGTGCTACTATTTGTGCCCGTTTTTCTCTAGATAACGTGGCACCTCTCCCCATGTCGAAAATCGTATTTGACTTCTGACAAGTTTGCTACTTGACCAACACTAATAATGGGCAGCTATGATCACCCCACTGTCGCCTGATTAGTAGTAGAATGCATACACTGGTCAGCAAACTGGTCAGACAACTTTCATTACTGCTAAGGCCAAACAAATAAACAATTTGTGTGAGGCTTACTAAAATAAATAAAAAATGACACCAAATTTTAAAATAGCTGGAAAACTAACTTATGCTCAAACAATATAACCAAAAGTGAACACATAAGTAGATACGATATGGATCATGTCTTGTATGAAATTTCATTTCGGTACAATACGGCGATCCTCACATTTCAGTCAAAATAGTTCACAGAACCATGTGGACCAACAAAATACATGACTGGTCCTAAATTAAATGTGTGCGGTGTAGTCGTGTATGATGAACACCAAAATACGCAAAAGAGAGAGAGAGAGAATTAAGGTTTAACAGTAATATTTCAGCTATATAGCGACGATCGAATAAAATTCTAAGCATTCAAGTTATTAACTCAGTAAACTAATGAATTAAAACATGAACATACATTAAAATTTATACAACAAACCGATCTCTCTCAAATAATCTAAAATACAATCTTCTTTTACTCGACTAAAAATGATCTTCCAACGTAGCTGCTCGATAAAAAGTATCTCTTATAATCTTAAAATCTGTACAGTCGAAAAGAATATGTCTCACCGTGAGATCTTCGTGGCATGGAATACACCTTTGGAGCGGCTCTATTTTTTTAGTAAATGTTCGTGAGTTAATCGTGTACGGCCGATGCTACATCGTCTAATCATGGCCTGGTCGAAACGTTTCTGGCTTTTCAGACGAGTATAACCAACAGTTTTTTCTAGCTCGTTTGAACTTCGTTATTATTTATGGCATCCTATAAAGATTGACAAAACTTTCTCACATAAACAGAGATAGATCTGAAATCGCTGTATGGGATTACAACAAGATCAACCTCGTTATCTAGGGCTGCCCTAGCCATTGTATCAGCTTCAGTATTACCGTTGATGTCAACGTGACGAGGCACCCAACAAAACACAATATCAAATCTAATGTCATATAATTGTAGAATATTCCAAATGGTGAGCCGAGTTGAATTTCCACTTTTAATCGCTTGAAATCGCACAAAAGAGAAAAGCCATCTAAATGTCCCGTGTGTAAACGTATAGGTCTTGTCCTGAATATCAAGTAATATAATATGCTGAATATACGCAGATATGAAATAAACCATGCAAGTGTTCTGGCTGTGATTACTGGTGCTCTCACGACTGGCTGTTTGAATGAACGTAGACGCGTTCCTTTGGTGCCTGAATTAAAGACACTGGAGTCCCGTACGTATAAGTACTACACCTGAATATCAACTTATTTAATATGCTGAATATACGTTCAAAATGTGTGATCGGTATAAATTATGGAGCTGTCACGATGACCTCCGGAAAACGCACAAAAAATAAAAGTCATCCCTTGAATATATGTGGTGTTGCATTTGTGCAGCAAGTCATGAAATCGCATAAAGTGAATTACCCATTCAAGTATTTGGAGTCTGCTTAATCGAGAGAAAAGCAGGATTTGCCGATTGGGGACAACGAAACGTAGATATGCGCGGAGCCCTTCAACTGTTATGCGTGTGATTATGCCTGTGTTCCAGTACATTTTATTCTGTATTCCTCTTGTGTGAATTAACATGGAATATCGTTTTGAGGTCGTAATTAAAGGCAGGACTACTTCCACTGATGTGTAACTGCAAAGAAAGCGATCGATGTAAACTATTACCTGGCGCTCTTTATATCATGCACTGGAGAAACCATTTGTATATCCAATGTGAGTATATGGTTTGTACGCCGGCGGTCTGACTAGAATATGGATTCTCACGTTAAGAAAAAAACTTTGCCCGTCATCCTTGTGCGATTATGTTTAGAGGAGCACAAATCGAATAGACACACAAAGGCCATAATACAATGAGAAAAAGCTGTATTTTTAACACAATTTGGTGCTAAAATGGCTTCAACACAAACATTTGTGTTGGAATCACCACCAATTCGTGTTGAAGTCAACATATCAACGCAAAATCATACCGTTTTCAACACCAATTTGTGTTAATTTTACTACAAATTGTGTTAGATGCAAAACATTTCTGGTGCTAAAATGGATTCAACACATTTATTTTCGCAGTGTAGGCGTAAAGAACAGCTTCAGTAAATGAAAATGACGTGATCCGTGACTCCAAACTCATCACATTTATTGTTGGTGAACTTGTGTTCGACTATAGAACAACAATTATATTCCGCCACGATGATTTCCCTTACCGTACCGTATAGGATAAATCTGATCTATCAGTCTCGCTGTTCTCCAGTGTAGAGATTGTGGATACCATAGTTTTTGTAAGGTTAAATACCAATATAAATCAGCTCACTCGAATCAAACAGATAAATAGATAGGGGCCTATGGTCAATTCTGTCAATATAACGGGGTCGTCTGGTTCTGGCGATCATCAGTGGTTTTAACTTCTCTCCCCTCACACTAACACAAAGCCATTGTAAGCTGGGCATTTGGTCGTATGGTGTCAGAAATGGTGAATACAACGTCCGATTGTATGGTGTCAGAAATGGTGAATACAACGTCCGATTGTTTGAATCGGAGTCAAAAATGGTGAATACAACGTCCGATTTGGGTGTCAGAAATGGTGAATACAACGTCCAATTGTATGGTGTAAGAAATGGTGAATACAACGTCCAATTGTTTGGTGTCAGAAATGGTGAATATACCGTCCTATTGTATGGTGTCAGAAATGGTGAATACAACAGCCGATTGTATGGTGTCAAAAATGGTGAATACAACGCCCGATTGTCTGGTGTCAAAAATGGTGAATACAACGTCCGAGTGTATGGTGTCAGAACTGGTGAATACAACGTTCGATTGGATGGTGTCAGAAATGGTTAATACAACGTCCGATGGTAAGATGTCAGAAATGGTGCATACAACATCCGATTGTATGGTGTCAGAAATAGGGAATACAACGTCCGATTGTATGGTGTCAGAAACGGTGAATACAACGTCCGATTGTATGGTGTCAGAAATAGGGATACAACGTCCGATTGTATGGAGTCAGAAATGGTGAATACAACGTCCGATTGTATGGTGTCAGAAATGATGAATGCAACATCCGATTGTATGGTGTCAGAAATGGTAAATGCAACGTCCGATTGCATGATGTCAGAAATGGTGAATACAACGTCCGATTGTCTGATGTCAGAATTAATGAATACAACGTCCGATGGTAAGGTGTCAGAAATGGTGCATTCAACATCCGATTGTATGGTGTCAGAAATAGGGAATACAACGTCCGATTGTATGGTGTCAGAAACGGTGAATACAACGTCCGATTGTATGGTGTCAGAAATAGGGAATACAACGTCCGATTGTATGGAGTCAGAAATGGTGAACACAACGTCCGATTGTATGGTGTCAGAAATGATGAATGCAACATCCGATTGTATGGTGTCAGAAATGGTGAGTACAACGTCCGATTGTATGGTGTCAGAAATGATGAATGCAACATCCGATTGTATGGTGTCAGAAATGGTAAATGCAACGTCCGATTGCATGGTGTCCGAAATGGTGAATACAACGTCCGTTTGTATGGTGTCAGAAAGGTGAATATAACGTCCGATTGTATGGTTTCAAAAATGGTGAATACAACGTCCGATTGTATGGTGTCAGGAATGGTGAATACAACGGACGATTGTATGTTATCAGAAATGGTGAATGCAACGTCCGATTATGTGGTGTCAGAAATTGAGAATACAACGTCCGATTGTATGGTATCAGAAATGGTGAATACAACGCTCGATTGTATGGTGTCAGAAATGGTGAATACAACGTCCGATTATATGGTGTCACAAATTGTGAATACAACGTCCGATTATATGGTGTCACAAATTGTGAATACAACGTCCGATTGTATGGTTTCAGAAATGGTGAACACAACGTCCGATTGTATGATGTCAGAAATGGTGAATACAACGCCCGATTGTATGGTGTCAGAAATGGTGAATACAACGTTCGATTGTATGGTGTCAGAAATGGTTAATACAACGTCCGATTGTATGGTGCCAGAAATGGTGAATAAAACGTTCGAGTGTATTTTGTCGGAAATGGTGAATACAACGCCCGATTGTATGGTGTCAGAAATGGTGTATACAACGTCCGAGTGTATGGTCTCAGAAATGGTGAATACAGCGTCCGATTGTATGGTGTCAGAAATGGTGAATACAACGTCCGATTGTATGGTGTCAGAAATGGTGACTACAACGTCCGATTGTATGGTATCAGAAATGTTGAATACAACGTCCGATTGTATGGTGTCAGGAATGGTGAATACAACGTCCGATTGTATGGTGTCAGTTGTGGTATTGGGGGAACAGGTTACACGGCGTCTTCTACATGACCAGTGGCCATCGTACCAGGGGTGAGTGTCCCAGGACATCCATTCATCCATCATATATAATCGAGCGATACACCAGTAAATATGTTAAGTACCGTATTAAAGGTGTTTTTTTTCAAATTAGATGTGGTAGGATTCGTTGGTAAAAATAATAATAGTTATTTTAGGAAATAAACGTCGCGGCACTTTCACTCTCCCAATGTCTGTATAAACAGTATAAATCGATAAACTGTTCACCTAATGTTCATCCTACGATAACATCTTCAAATGTTATTCATCGTTTCTATTATAAAAAATGAATACCCGCCATATTTACTGGTGTTCTGCTCGATTATATATCGTATGTGTTCAGCTTGAGTAGAGTTGTTTAATGGCGGAGCTTCTCCCACTCGACGTCACTGGAAGCATTTTCACGAGCAAAACAGCAGGGGTTATCAAAACGACGTTTAGGTGTCGAATCCGACGTTCATTATCCACCAGTCATTCATACAATAAAACGGCGTAGGTCGTTTTTGTCAAGGTGAATGAGAAAGATAAAGGATTTTTGCCAAGAGCTGTTTTGAATCCAGATGTCGATATCGGAGTAGCCAGATAAAATTTTTTGACAGCGTTGAACAGGTATTTCTTCTCCAGCGAGCTGGATGTTTATTTCTCGCTGAACAATTTAAATAGTCACCTTAAGAAATTTCAATCGGCAGGGTTTCGACTCAGATTGCCAAAAATTTCAGGATGTCGAACAGGTAATCGATGGTCGGAATTGTGCGGATGTCCGGATGTCCTGACTAGCGGATCCGTTTAGAGTCTTTTACAAACTCGTATGCCAGTCAACAATTCAGCCAATCAACCGTGCCAATGATTTATTTCTTAAGACCCTATAAATCGAAGTTTCTTAACGCATCTCTCTAACATTGCCATTCAAACAAGCGGGAGAGAAATGAACACCAAGATCACTGGACAGAGAATACCTTCGATATTAACGCTAACACAACATCGTGGTCAAACTCAGGCCGAGATACTCGGATAAAGACATCCAGATTCAAAACGAGTCACCGGCGAATGCGGTTACTGCCCGTCGTAGGCCCAAGTTACATATCGGGCTAAACAGACACCTCCAAAGGCCTATCTCGGGCACAGGCAAATTTGACTGGGTTCGCTCAGATTCTTCAGGTGAATTATTTATTATGTATAGATCCGATATTCTGCAGTCAATCGTTTTCCCTCTATTTCCGATTCGATCTGTGATGTGATAGGTCTCTAAAATAATTAGATTGAAAACCCAATCTATCAGAATGGAATTAGTGACCAATCTATTCGATTGAATATCCCATCTACTATAGATTGAAAATTTCAATCTAGTAGATTGCATTTTCTGTCCACAACAGCTTCATTTTATCGTTTTCAATTCTACTAGATTGAATATTTTCAATCCAACAGAAGATTGGTCACTATTTCACTCCGATAGACTGAATTTCAATGTAATTATCTTAGAGAGGGAGAGGTTCTTTCTGACCTGATACCAGCCGTGATTATGTAGGTTTATGGGTCTATTCTCTAAATTAATAAAATCGAAAGTCCGGTGGACTGGATATAGGCTTATATCCCTAATTATAATTCCAATCGTCTCAGATTGAAATGTCAATCTTTCTGTGCGATCGGAATTATTTCCAGTCTATTAGATTTGAAAAGAACGTAATGAATCTATATTTGTAGACTGAAAAATCAATCAAACAGATTCTGAGGAAATGAAATACATGTAGATCGATTTTTAATCGGAAACGATTGGTCACTAATTTCAATCTATTATTTAAAATAGCGTGATTCAGGGAAGAATATTTCAGACTCCGCTTTGAATATCCGTACAGGTATGAAACAGGGATCAATCAAGGACGGTATATAAGGAGTTTATTCAAAGCGAACACTTAAGAATGAAACTAAGTAAACTCGGTCCTTTTCGCTGACAGACAGATACAACAGTGCTGAAACACGGACTAATGTACAGTTACCGGTACGCTATCGGCATCTGTGCTAGAAAATGCCATTCTAAAATAACTGAATATAAATAGATACTGGCAATTCACAATCAGTATTTATAGATCCTCGTCGACATATAAATTTGAAACACTAATTTCTAGTTTCTGTGTCATATTGCTCGTCGTGGCCTGTGAACATATCATGGCATAAGGGGGACAACCCTGGCCTGCTAGAAGACTGAGGCAAATCGTGTTACGGTTGTGTCCCTTCCATGGAATCGCGAATCTTTGCCAAGGACACAAATTGTCGTCTGCTTGAAAAGCAAGCTAGACTGGTTCCCGCTCTCAAACTATAGTTGGCTGCCGGTCTACCCCCAAACGGTACGGTAAGAATTTACATCGATCAGTGGACAAGGGAAACAGATTGAGCCTGTACCAAATCTGGGGTAGATATGCCATTACTATTTGTGTTTGAACTTTAATCGTCTTAATGCACCGTAATATCCTCAAGGGGGAAATTGATAGGGGGAGGGGTTACACTTTCTCTTCGATGACTGCAACCCATGTGTCAGTGAATAATAGGCCGTACTACCGTCCGCAGTCTACCATCTAAAATCTGTATCATGATACAATCTGCATTTCATGATTTGATGGATGCATGTGGCCGTAGCTCGAATGCATGATTTTGGTAGCGGATGACCATTTTGGGGGGGGGGAGTAATATTTTTTTTCCAACTTTCTACTTTATCGACTACTTCAGGATCCTCACAGATTCAATTTGCCATATTATCATATCATCATATAGCCAGGTGTATGAGAAGCCGTTTTGGTATTTATACGTTTGATTTTTTTTAAATCCAAAAAGAAACGTGCACCATTTTTGGTATTCATTAGTTCATTTTTTTATATCAAAATTTATTTTTATAACAAAAAAGAATTTTTGATACAAAAAATGAACTAATAAATACCAATAGAGCGCAAATATATTTGATATCAAAATAAGAATTGTTGATATAAAAAATAAACAAATAAATACCAAAACGGCTTGACATACATGTATGATTTTCCATCAATACGCTTCATCGCAACACGCTTCGCCATATAGACAGGCTATCGAAATGAGACATATTTCAAGGTCACCAAAATTATTTTGAATAACAAAAGATATACGATGCGATAAGATAAGATAATTCTTTACTGTACACACTAACAAGCGTCAATGACTCACAGAATACAACATATAACAACAGGTCAATTAATTCCAAATGTATAGGACATATCATCTCATATACTACAATACAGTATAACACTCAATGAGTGGCGCTATTCGGGCTAGGCCCAGTATTTAGTAGATCTTGTCGGAGATTATTACAGTCTGCAACATATTTACAAACAATTTTGCAAATGGATGGATTATTATTATTATCCCCTGTGACATATATTACATTCATGGGAAAATACGTTTTTGCAACAATGTTAAATGAAAACAATATTTTGACAGCAATCACTGTGAACTATAAATATTTATGAAATTATGTCAGTCGTTCTTATATCTGTCACAAAAGTGTGACTTTCTTGTGTCAATATGTGTTCTCACTTAGTTTTGGCATGTAGCCTACATGTAACGTTATGATGTCCTAATGTGATTTGTTGTAGATCTAATTTCAAACTTTTTTTTCACAGACGATAACTCTTACAGAGATTTCAGGATCGGCCTACACAACATGCAAATAAAGACCTGACCTGATGGTAAACCACCTTGTCATTATGTCGTGAAAATGTCGTAAATTGCTGAATATTGCGAGGTGGTATGTCCCACATAAAACATAGTGAAAACACATACATTGAAACATAATTAAATGATTAAGAATATGGGTGATCTAAAAAGCTCACCATATATGGGAATAAAACTGTCCAATATGACAATAATATATGATACGTTGTTCAAACATGCCTATTAAGAGGAGAGTTAAAAAAAATACAATATACATGTAAATGGATTACACATTTACATGTAGCCCAGTTCTGATGTTCTAACTGCACATTTGACAGGTATTCAGATAAATATTTACATTATTTTACACATTACACCGCAATAACACATACATGTATGTTCAACAAAATATGAAATTCCTTGTAACTGTTAGAATAGAAAGTGCATTGCAAAATTCAACATTTCTTCTGTAAAGTCTAGTTTCAAAATGTATTTAACCATGAATCTATGATTAAATGACAAGATACAAACTGTACTTTGTGCTATCAAATGCCGGTGCTAAATATTAATCTATTTCTATATTACAGATTCCCTGGCCTCGGACACCTGATGATCAGTGATGTCAAATTTGTTATCAAATCAGCTGAGATCAAAGTTCCAGTCTGACACATGAAGTCCGTACGGAGGTCTGATAACGGTCTGTATTGTAAGCGAAAGAAGATACATGATCCAGCGAGATTCCAGTGTCATCATCTACCGTTACACGAATTTGTGTTATAATCCTGATAATTTATCCTGGAATTGGTGTCAATATTTCTGTGCTCAGTGAAAACTTCATGTAATCATCGTTTGAGTGTCCAAGTTTGATAATTCACAGCTCAGCTTTTATTCCTATACCCACGGAAAAACATGGATTATGGATGAGGATAAACTTTAACCATCAGGTAAGACAATTATTTTATGTTCAAAACTTGTCCCAGAATCACCAGAATCGCATTGGACAACATCAAACAAAATCCACAGAGCCGCATACAACAGCAAAACCACATCTGTTAGGAGGTCTGATCTATAGATACACACAACAAAACATCTCCAAAAACAGATCCAAACGTTAAGGGACATCTTTGTAACCTAGAAGAAAATACACATCCAAAATCCATAGTCAAAGGTCAAAGTTCCAATCCACAGTTTTTCTCTCACGTTTATTGTTGTCCATGACGACCCCCGCTAGCCAGTCTGAGTATATTGACAATCTCTGTGTGACCCTTATAAACAGCCTCGTCAAGACTTGTTCCCCCGTAAGCATCCCTCAGATTAACGTTTGCTCCGACTGAGAGGAGAAACCTGACGACATTTGACCGTCCCCACCGAGCAGCCACGTGAAGACTTGTACGCCCTCCATAATAGACTGTTGTATTCACATTCTGACCATGAGATGATATAAACAGTCTAGCCAAGTCAGTATGACCGTACATTGAGGCCCCCCACAGTCCATCTACACAGACACAATTCTCTCCTATACAAGGTGTAGTACAATAGTCAGTCTGTAGGAACCATTCTGCTGTTCTAACACTGTCGCACCGACCTGCTATATACAGTCCTCTCCTCGTCATCTTCTCATGACGATCTCCGTGTATCTCTGCTAACAGACATGGTAGTACATCCACACGGTCAGACTCACACGCCTCCTCTACAGCCTCACATAGTTGATCCTGGTTCGGTTTGTGTGATAGTAAATATTTGACTATGTCAATCTTGTTGTCGCGAGATGCTTTCATCAAGCGACCGGAAAACTCGCCACTACAAGCACACTTGACCTTGAGATTGATCAGAAACTGGTGCAGTTTATCAGCTCCGAAGTGATCAGAATAGCACAAGACACAAATACCAGACCATCGGTCTTTACTCCGACAGAATGATCTCCGCGTGACCCACCACAAGGAGTTCAAGTTCTCACACCAAACATCCTGGAATCGTTCATCCTGAACACACGGGTTTTTGAAAACATCGTGGAGGTAATTCCCATCATTGACCTTCTTTGTAAATAATTTTGCTATTTCTGCGTAAAAAATTTCCGAAACATTGACGGCAAATTCTTGCTCACGAAATCCGTCAGGTTTGTTGTAGTTGTAAGGACGACAAATTTTCAAAATAATGTCAAGGCTGAAAAATGCCAAACAATGATGGAAATGGTGTTTTGCAAATTCTATGATGACAGACTCATAGATAGAGTCGTGGGAGAATTTGTATATTTCATCTGTTACTGATCCGCTCCGGTTTTCCAAGTAAGTACCTCTCATTTTCTCTGCACAGTCCCTCAAATCCACAAAGGATATGTTTGTGTGGTTGTAGGCCTCACAAACGGCTTTGAATTTCTTCTCCAGATCAGATTTACGTTGTAGCTTACTTTCCCCACCAGATAGCATGATTAAACAAAGAGTGGCATATTTTACTTTATCTTTGTCTGCCATTTTTTGCAGCTCTAAACAGAGGAAAGAAAGTGGACTTTTGAATATTTGAACGAGGTCATTCCCTGACTGACCTCTCTTGATACTATCACCAAGTAGCTTACAACATTGACCATAAGCTATGGGTTTATCATTTCTCACAATATTGTCTATCTCTTCAACTGTTAGTTCATCTGAACCATTCAAATGGTTTTCTAGCAATTTGCGTCTGTCTTCTTCAGTTAACTTCTCAGAGGTGACATCAACCTCATTATCAAATAAGGGACTTTCCTGAAGATGCATTTTACATTCTGTCCATACATTTTTCCTGCTTGCAAAGACAAACTTGTGTGCCTCTTGTTCTAGGTGCATTTCCAGACTAGCTCTCATGTTGACCCATTTATCCACCAGTATCTCTTGAATGTACGACCCCCCAAAGGGGTCATCAATCATAAACATGAGTTTTATTCCAGTGCCACGTACAAGGTAAATGTACCTCCTAATTTCCTTTGGGCTGTTACAGGGAATAGGGAAATATCCTGGTAATGAGCTAACTGATAAATGATACAGAATTGAACTTTTCCCATCACCAGAATTTCCGACAAGAAGGAGGAAATTGTTTTCCTCAAGAACTTCTCTTGCCTCGATGCTTGGTCTAGTATTCACAAATGAATCCCCAAGCCTAGACTTGCAGTACTCCTGGTAGACCCTTGATTTTTCTGTGAATGAATCAGATTAATGATTTATCATTACTATTATTAGGCATTAGGGTGGATCTACATGATCTATATAGGAACGTGCAACAATTTTTTTTTGAGGGATCAGCGAACCCTGAAATTCCATGTAGAAATAATATCTTAAATTGTATGTAAAATAAACGAATGTGGGTTTTGTAACTAGACTAGGTGTATTAAACTGACCATCATCCATTTATGTGATCTATTTGGAATTTCAATGTGTGTCTAAAATCAGACATTATCGCCTCGAACGCACCGCGTGATAATGCCTGTTTTCCAAGTGTTAAACCACACAGTCATAAGGTGTATATTTTTCAATATCAATGCAATCGTATGCGAAGCAAAATTGAAAATAGAACCTTAAATATACATCCAATATGTTCAGATTTATTTCCGGGAAAACACATAGAATGCATCTCCAGCACTAGGTCCCCAGACCGCTGGACCCTAACCTTTTTAACCCGAGAGGATTTGCTTATTTTAGCTTGTGTAAATGAATTGTATCGGTATGTGTATTGGTTTCAGACATTCTAATGTTCTTTGACGTAAATTGTATCACATGTGTTAAATATATAACTAGAAAGTCAAATGGATTCAGGCATGAGGTGTGATTTGTTCGGCATGAGGCGCGAAACAAATGTGAAAATAGAACTAGAAGCATAAATCTGCATACATTTATGTTAGATTTATTTCCGGGAAAACTGTTAGAACGCATCTCCAGTGATCAAGGGCCCCGAACCTTCCAGAGACTAGCTTTAGGCAGCCCCTGGACCCTCAGTCACCCAATGAGCTGTGATGGTTGACCCCCTTTGAATTTTCACTAGATCCGCCCTTGATTAATCACACCATTGGAGGTACAAGTATATATTAACATGGTATCTAGAGGAGAATGATGAGCTTTAATATATCTTTGTGAGAGGGGGAAGCGGGGAGCATCCATGTTCCCCTAGGAACAGACACCATACAGACACCATGTCATTTTCAGAGCAAACACAAACTAAACAGTACAAGCGAAGTTGATTATAAAGAAAATCAAAAGTTAGGCCATTGTCACTTGATTGGTTGTTTAGCATGACCTTGATTTTTCAAATACACATGGATTGCTAGATACTATAAATATTTATTATTAATTATTAAATTGAAAACCAATTGTATGCAAATATGAAGAAAATGAGTAAGTTTTACCCATAATAACAGGCCTCAGTGTAAGGAGTGCTGATGGTAACCTCTCAACAGGTTACCATGAATTCTACACTGGTAACCTGTGGGAACCTATTGGATAATTTTTAACCTAATGTCATATTATTAGTCAAAATTGTGGGGACCTGAAAATAGGTTACCACTAGTTTTCATATATGGCAACCTGAAAACAGGTTACCACTTTAAATTGAAGCCAGAATAATGAAAATCCCTCCTCTATTTTAATTATTTGCCCTCAAAATATAGATGAGGGCTGGTCATGCTAAACACCTAATTAAGTGACAATGGCCAAGTACTAATAACTGAGGTCAGAAATTTTATGTGTGTACAGTGTCAGTATATTCTTGTACAATGTACAGTAAAGTATGGTTTGATATTGAACTGTCAATTACTTTATTAGCAGATATCAGAGATTCAGAACTCCAGACTTGCTACAAAAGTATACATACCCCTGACTCCTGCTACAGTACCATAGCTGCTCCCTCCAGTATTCTCAGCTGCAATCATACAATATACATGCAGGTAAATATGCATCATTTCTATTTAGGTTATTGTGTGATATGGAAAGGATGTGCTCTATATTATCAGATGTTCGCTATGTTTCATCCCACATAACTTTGACACATGCAATATAAATTATGCCTTATATATTATATTTACTATCAACCATATTTCCACCATATTTAAAAAAGAGAAAAAAATATTCGCTTAATTTAATACCTCTTAAATTCACATAATTTATAAGAATTGCACATGCACCAGATAATTTTCTAACATGGTTGTTCCCCTTGATAAGATAAACTCCTTGCTTGTCTTTTGTGTACCATGCTTAGGCAAGCCTGAAAATAAAGACACTGGACCTTGACCTATTACCCCTACCAGAAGATATGGAACATATGATATCATGATCTTTTAACCTATCATGTCTGTATGTGAAGAGGGGCTATGTCATTCTGATTTACAGGGGGTTTATTAGAAGTCGCAGGTGATTATTTCCAGGCTTGTTGAAAGGGAGTGTCATGTTTTATTTAATGTATTCCAGAATTGATTGTTTTGAAACATAAGTCATGCACTTCCCCCATCCAGTTC
This sequence comes from Hanleya hanleyi, assembly GCA_036873755.1. NCBI lineage: Eukaryota > Metazoa > Mollusca > Polyplacophora > Lepidopleurida > Hanleyidae > Hanleya > Hanleya hanleyi. The sequence continues at coordinate 27,850 of JAVTVY010018373.1, forward strand.
TGAGGAAGTACATGTGTTCAATAATTTCCAGTTTTATGTTCAGATAGTCTACTGAACATGTGAAAGCATTGGATTTTAGCATTAATTGTACATGTATAATAGACTCGGTAAACCTGTGGAATGGTGGACACACGCCATGGAAAGATACATGGACAGAGCCTTTACTTATCTCAGTGAGTGCTGTATTTTGTTGTATTATAATACAGGTTCCTGTTGCTTCAATGCATTTTGCTGAGAAGCAACAGGAACTTGACAATGTGATGTCTAGCACTGTAATATCACTTGTCTTTATTGCACCATGTAAGCGTCTTGTCTGTGTCTTGTGCGCTGTCCTTAAGTGTTTTATAGGGTGGATGGAGGGTGTCTGGTTCCATGCTGCTTCAAAGATTTCTTCTTTGAAGTAGCAGGAACACAACTGGGCTGGGTGGTGCTTAGTTGGTTCGTCGTGATATAGCTAAAATATTGTTGAAAGCGACGTTAAATTCTATTCACTCAGTCACTCACTGTATTATAATAGCACCACAATTCTTTGTTAGTTGCAAATACTGTCATTAACAGACAATTCTGTAACACAATCACTGATTATCAGGTCCATGATTTACATTTGTAACTGCATTTGTCTTATCATCAGTTTGATGGTTTGTTGCAATTAGTATTTTGATTCCTGCAAACCTCATAAATGCTCCTTTAAAGACTTGGACAGAAGGATAAGGTCGGTAGGCCTACCTGGGTGATTTATCTGATCATTTATTCCTCACTATGATCAGAAGGATACGGTCTGTAGGCCTACCTGGGTGATTATCTGATCATTATTCCTCACTATGATCAGAACGATACGGTCTGTAGGCCTACCTGGATGATTATCTGATCATTTATACATCAACATGATAAACAATCACTGATATCACATCAACATATGAAGATAATGGTTATACTGTTCAGGTATACAAACTAGGCATTCTTTTATGAAACACCACAATTGGTGTAGTATATAGAACACACCACTGATAAACGTGGAGATATTTCAGATAAGCAATCTTGAGAGCTACATGTATCAGCATAATAACATTTCTATATTTTGTTCCATATTTTTTTTGTATTTTGCGGGCATCGACTCGGTACTGAGTACAATGTACAATGAGAATCGTAGATCCGTGCACCAAAGTACACATTTGACAAGACAAAAACTCTAGTTTGATGTTTTGACAAATTGACGTTGGGTAAAACACGTGAAGAAGTACCGGTAGAGTGGTGTATTCATTAAGTCTGTATCACAGAACATATTGCTTTTAACAATATGGTTTATGATAAACATTATGTAATCAATAACAATATGGTTTATGATAAACATTATGTAATCAATAACAATATGGTTTATGATAAACATTATCTAATCAATAACAATATGGTAAATGATAAACATTATGTAATCAATAACAATATGGTTTATGATAAACATTATGTAATCAATAACAATATGGTTTATGATAAACATTATGTCATCAATAATAATATGGTTTATGATAAACATTATGTAATCAAAAGAATCGCAATTTGAAAATTTGCTGTTAATAAATTTATAGAATGGCACCTCAAATGTTGTAATGATTTATCTGTTTGTGCTGCTGTAATTCTCCTAACTGATAATTCAATTAAATGAAAATTCCCAGCAAAACATCAGGGGGTGATCAAATTAATTAGAACAGGAAGTTGACAAAATCCTGCAGAGAATCTATTATATTATTATTTTACTGATTTTACAGGGTGATCAAAGTTATTAGAACAGCTGAATTTTGTCCACAACATTTGTGGTGATTGAATTCTAATAAGGTGATTGAATTCTAATAGGGTGATTACTTTATTGACAGATTTACCATAACTCTGATGACTTTTTGTGTTTCTTCACAGGGAGAATCACAAATCAGCCGGATGTCCGAAATATGACATAAATGAAAAGGCTGATGTAGGTACATCTACTACTCCATGCTGTCTGACTAATCCTGACCAGAACTACCCGATTTAGCTGTATGGCAAGAGAACATTTTGACAATGAGGCGCAGTATGTATGACAGCTGATCCCACCTAGACAAAAGGGGTAAATGGGTCATTCCAGCATTACTCGCGCTACAATATTAGCCTTTCTCACTCATTGATTCAGTCTATAATTTAATTCTTATCAAAGTCCCTGATTTTTCCCCTGTTTTATCACATGGCAATACAACTCGGCAACAACAATTCGGTAAAAGGTCCTTCGAATACATTTTGACAAGCTAATTTGTCTTGCGTTACTCGCGTTACAAAAAAAAGAGAGTTTTTTTGTTGTTGTTCAGATCTTTGAAAGGATATTGGCTTCAAAATTATTGAAAGTAAACAGTTATCATTAGTCACAACATTCACATAAATATTCTAACAACAGAAGAAATGTATGCGGGCCATTTTCATGAAAATGTACAAATAAAGGTAAGACAAATCTAAAATTTAATTTGCGCAGTTTGGCTACCAAAATGGAATTATTCAAGACCTTGTAGGCCACAAAGACTGTTTTCCTGTCAACCAGCATGACCAAGCTAGAGTCACTGTACTTAACCCCCAAAAATGGCTAGTAAAGTTTTACCTATTCTAGCCCATGTTATTGTCGGGTGATGGTGAAAAAGACATATTTGTAACGGTAAAGACATAGAATTCATTACCATTTTCTTTACCCTACCAGTCAGTTTTATTTTCTTAATGCAAGTCAAGCTGCCTTTTGCTAAACATTCTTTTGCTGTTTTTCACGTTCCAAGAAATTTTATAATCAGAATGTCACTTCAGTTTTCTCAATAACTGGCTAAGAATTTTTTTTTGTCTTTACCGTTATATTCCTGTCTTCAAAACATGTGCTCCGTTGCCACAACAGAAAATGGCTGCCCACACCCTGGTACTTTTAGCAATGTCAGCGGTGCCCTCTATTTGACATTTCTTATGCTAAATTTCTTCAAAAAACTTTCCTGATAATGGTAAAGACAGTTGAATAAAGCAAAACTAAAAAAGTAAATGTACTTTAGATGTGTGTGCATTTAATTTATTGATATAACCAAAAGCTTTACACATCCGGTGAATAAAATTGCCTGCAGCTGTAACCTGAATGATCATGGTACATTATGAATTCTCTGTAGTATAAGGTATTACATCAACCCAGTTGTGGGTCATGAGAAGATGTCGGTTCAAGTCCGGCCAGAGACCAAATCTGTTATCATGAATCATTCAAATTTCCAAACTAAGCAAAACAGAAATACATTCACAACACACAAAAAGTTATAGTCGCTATATATCTAAAATATTGCTGAACGCGACATTAAACCTAAATTCTCTCTCTCCTACATGTCCTATTCTGGAATGAAATAGATGATATTAAGGGCCAGTCACTAAAAGAACTCCCCACTCCTATGACACATTTCGTCGTAGATTCAAATTAGCATACACATGTAACATATGGTATTATCAGATTGAAAATAAACAGCTTATTCTGATGAATATAAAAATAAATGTACATGTACAGGCATATTATTGGATAATCATCTACAATGAAACAGTTTAGCCGTGTAGATCTCTTCTGTCATTTCATTTTTATACGCCCGCCAAAAGGCGGACGTATTATGTGATGGCGGTTTCCGTCCGTGTGTCCGTCTGTCCGTCCGTCGTGTCCGGTCTATATCTGGGACAGCTTTCTATCTACAGTTCTAATTTTTGGTGAGTGGATACCCTATGGGGAAACGATGTGTCGCGTACCAAAATGAAGGTCAAGGTCAGAGGTCAAAGGTCACTGGCCTAAAAACCAGGAAATCACTGAAGTGTTCGTGTCCGGTCTATATCTGTGAACTTTTTCTATCCACAGTTGCAATTTTTTGTGAGTGGATACCCTAGGTGGAGACGATGTGTCGCGTACCTAAATTGAGGTCGCGGTCAGAGGTCAAAGGTCACTGTTGCCTAAAATGAGGAAATCATTGATCGTTGACAGTTTTCTATCTGCAGTTCTACTTTTTGGTGAGTGGATGCCCTAGGGGGGAACGATATGTTGCATACCAAATGTAGGTCGAGGTGAAAGGTCAGTGTGATCGAAAAATCACGAAATCATTAAAAATTTCTAATTTTTTGTGAGTGGATTCAATAGGGGGAAATTAAGTGTCGCATACCAAAATATAGGTCAAGGTCGAAGGTCAAAGGTCACTGTGTCCCCAAAATCAGAAAATTATTCAAAATAACATTTCTTTATATCAGTAGATACATTAGGGAGACACGATGTGTCACAAATCAAAATGTAGGTCAAGGTCAAAGGTCAAGGTCACTGTGGCCCCAAAATTGTGAAATTGTTAAAAATCATGATTTTTTTAGTCCATTGTCAAATTACGTGGAATCGTTTTGTCATGTACCAACATTTAGGTCCAGGTCAATAGTCATGGTCACTGTGCCCCCAGAATCAAGGTCAAAGGTCAGTGCGACCTTACAAATCGGGAAATCATCAAAAAATTACTATTTTCTTGTGAGTGGATTCAATAGGGGGAATGAAGTGTCCCATACCAAAAATTAGGTCAAGGTCAAAGGTCAAGGTCACTGAACCCAAAATCGTGAAATTCTTAAAAATCATGATTTTTTGTGTCCATTGAGAAATTACGGGGAGACGGTTTGTCATGTACCAAAGTTTTGGTCAAGGCCAAGTCAAGGTCACTAATCTTTAAACATTATTTATTTGATTCCCAAATCTTAAACCTGTTTCAATTCATGCCTATTAATCTCCGTCAGGAAGATGATACAACGTAGAAAACGGAAGTTAAAACTAAAAGTTAGCTCCCCTAGCGGAGAGTTGTCCGCCCCTAGGAGAGCTCTCCCATCTATCCCAGCGGCATTACTATAAAGGCTCTGCTCAAACCATTCTCGTCCTCTATTCTCTGTTGTACCTCGACCAGTACACATCAAGGAAGTGTTTATACAACCTGGGTTGTTGTTGTAACGACCCGCAGTATCCTTATCGGTTTTTGACTTGTGTTCTTTCTTGTCGGAAATTCTTTCATTATTGTCGGGATTTTCTTTCATTAGTTATGTCTGAGATTCTGATTTCTAATGCATGTAGTTCGTGTGGGTAATTTTGGTCCAGTTTGGACGCCCACACGGTTTGTTTTACTTGTAAAGAGTTGTGTTATCGGCGTAGTTTACGCCGGGTGTGTATTATGGGAACCGTTAGCTTGGAAAATATGCCCAAGCTAGACGGACTTACCTTTTGCAGACATCTGACGACCCGTCTTTCGGAAGTCGACAGACGCCTGTTAGAAATTGCTCTTGTAACGAAGATATCGTTGGAATTGGATTAAATGTTTCCCATGGTCTTAGTAATCAGACCTTGCCCGCTTCTGTTAATATACCGACAAGCGGGAGAGTTCTACGTCTGGATAAATCACAAATTTTAGACAGCTTGCGTGTACAGGTGTGGCATGAATTGAATGTCTGGAATTGCAGCCAAACCGGTTCCTTTGTCTAGTTCAACAAAGACTTCTCGCCTCAAACCTACCGTGCGGAGCCGTCCATTGTTCTCGTCGGACAAAAGAAGGCAGTGGGGTCGCATATTATCTCGACCTCTCCATTGTCTATTGGTTTATCACACTCCGTTACCTCTAAACGAAATAAACGTCGTTGTGTGTCGGTTTCTCCTTTGCGGGTTAAATCAAAACGCAGTTCTAAATCCGTTTCTCGTTTTATGGGGGGTCGTTCGGACCTACCTTTGAGTGTCAAAATTGCTGTTTTGCGGTTTCGACTATCGATGAATCAGCGATTCTATAATACGTAAATGACATGTTACGGGACTTCAATTTTAGAGGATCTGAGTTTGTATCCCGGGGTGTGAGGTTTTTTTTTTTTTTTTTTTTTAAGGCGCTGCACTTTGTATTCACATGTTCGTCGTAGCTCTCGTCCACCGGGAATTCTAGTACTATTTTCGGCCTTCCCATTCTCCGGTATGCCGTTCTCGTACTTCGACTCGACGTTCTCCTACACCTCCACGCCGTTTGCCACGTCTTTCGGTCTCACCTGCTTATATAGGTCACCATGTTCGTCAGTCGCAGACTCCGTTTCTTGTAGCATGCGGTTGTCCACGATTTGTCAACCTCTCGTTGAAGTTATATCACTCGTTCGCCCATTCCGGTCTCGTCGAGTTCATCTGTTGATTCCTTTTCTTCAGTGAAAAGTTAGGAACATACGTCAATGATGGTTTTTTCGGATAAATTGGATGCGCTTTTAGCGTTGGTGCCGGTTATGCCGTCTGCTTCGAATAATGGTCTTCCTCGTATTAAATGTCAGACAAAAGAATGCTTCCTCGCCGTATGTTATCTCACCTATGTCATTTTTGTCCATGGTTCGATGGTGATTAAAAAGGTAATATTTTGGGGATAGTTTTCTTTCACATTTCTGTCTTCTTTCAAAATTTTGTCTGGGCAAATTTTTAGACTTCACATGGTTTGTTTTTCCATCTGCCATGTGTTTATTGTCTTCGGACGTACGTCGCTAAATTAATTGGCTCTTGTCAGAGTTTTCAAAATTTCTATATCTTGAAATTATTGCCCGACGATATTTTCTGAAGTCAATATGAATCTCGGGCTTATCTGATAACACAGTCCTGCGTGATGGAGACAATGTGTATTCAATATCGCGTCTCCACACGAACAATGAGTTCGACCCGCTGTGTTTGTTGTGGGTTTTTACGGGCTCTCGCGACCTCGTTTGTTATTGCTCAATTTGTGACAGATTTGTGTTTGGTCCCCGGCATTTCTGTAGGTCTGCCTTTTAGTGCTGAGCTTTTAAGGCCTATTGTGATCTCTACAATAAACGAACAGGTTTTGTTTCGTTGATTCATGAATTTTATGCATTGAGTTTGTGTAAATCTCAAGTAGGATTGTAAATAGTATCCTCACCGGCGGGGGTTTCGTCTTTTCCCGCCGGGGAGATCTGATACTTTATTTGCAGCCCGTCAACTTTCATGTTGTTGTTGTAACTTCTGTTCGGACTTGCAGTTTTGGTAGGTTCACCTTCATACATTCAGTTCCTTGGTCCTACCAAAATGTAATCTCTTGTTATATCAAGTATTATTACGCTGATTTGGATATACTGTGTTCAAGAGAGATCTTACAGAGGTTTTATATGCCTTTCATGCTGACATGCATATGAAGCATGATTGTTGCATTTGTGTTACGTAACCACAACTCATCCCTATTTACTTCGACCCTTTGTCGCATCTTAATGAGCTTCTTTACTGATCTCTTTATGTTATTAAGGGTGTGTCGAACAACAATGAGATCACGTGTTGGTTTACGTCAGTGAGTAAACCTATTCACCCACTCACCCTTGTTATTGTGGAAGTGTGATATTCTTGAAACACAAATGTCTGATTATTTACATTGTGATTTGTTTTGTTTCACACCAAGTTGGTCCCATCTGTATACTGTATTACACTTATAATTCAGATGGAGTTATGCACTAATTTTAATTTCTTCCCTATGAGAAAATTTAAAATTACTAGCGTGAGTGGGAATGTATTTGGCCGGCCAAGGATCAAGCCTAATGACACGTAAGTCGTGAAGTCTTCTATGGTTTCTTTCTACCAAGTATGTATTACCGGTACAGTCTACTAGAGCATCAAATTGCTTTTTAGTAATGTTCTTACTGTTCTTCTTCTTCTCGACAAATTGTTCGTGTTAGGTCATTTCAAATTCTAAATTTTTGAATAACCTCATTTTTCTGCCGGCGAGAGACTTTAAATGTATTTCCTCTCTTCGGGAATTTAAAATTCTTTAAGGATCTTTCTTGGTTACCTGAAAAATCTTTGTTCTGGATGTCGGTTGTGTGACTATTTGGTTATTAATAGTAACATTGTTGTAAATGTTTAATATTCTCTCCATATAAAACTCCAGTACTGAATTTCATGTACAGGAGACAAATTACATCGGGAGAGGTCATAATGTAACCATGTTCACTGACACATTATTCATGTTCACTGACACAAAGATCCATAATCCCATTTATCTCATTGAGCTTACATTTGGTGATTAACGCTACAAACATTTAATATGTTCATCTCTACTGCGTTTAAAGAGAAGGAAAATTATTACAATCGACTTCGGGGTTACTGTTTGCAACGCCCTTCTGTTACGTCGTGTACTTTTATAAGTTTGTATCCTGCTCCATTATGAGCATGTATATACATTAAGTTGTTGTGAATGAGGAAATCACTACGTTGTTTATCATATACAACGTTTCTCGCATTTTTCACATTACGCTTTCCTATTACACCTTGACGACATGTTCATTACGCCGTCATGTGTCTCTCATACACCTGTGCGTCGTTCTATTACATCGGTTAGACGTTTCCGGTACGCCATAACGCCGTTTGTCACGTCATTTCTTCATTTGCGAGATGCATATTTTATATCCATTCATCGGCACTTCCTTTGATTCTCCATCGTCGGTCGTCGGCGGGAGGGGAAGTCCGTTCGTTTGGCGTCAACCTTCCACTTGTATCAATTCCTCTCGGGTTTTTCACATTGTGATTTACTTAGGTTCGTCGTTACTCTACGAAGAGAGTTCTGTTCAGACCTTGTTGTTTCCAGTCTGGAGTTCAGAATATCAAAATTGTATTGGATTCAACAGTATTTGGTCAAATACTGTTATATGGAATAGGTCTTTGGATTATGGACGTGGATATTCTCTGAGGACGACGGCGGGATTGTGAATGACGGACTAGTCGCCTTTAATTGAATTCAGCACAGTGTTGTATTAACACAGAACCATGTTGACTTTAACACACAAACATTATGTTGAGATCCATTTACCTTAGGATTGTGCTTAAACAACACAATGTTTTCGTGGTGTACTTGGGGGACAGTTTTTTTCCGACTTTCTCCATCAAGTACTTTATTCCTGTATAGACCGTTACACCAATGGTTAGACTTTGACATTATGGTTCTGTCATCAACCTTAGGGTTGTTTATTATATGTAGGACCTTACTCACTACGTTCGTTTTTCGGGTTCGGTCTCTACAGCGGATTTATTTGTCCTGGTGCCGAGGACGTGATACCGTTCCCGACTCTATTTCCCTCGTAATTGACTTCCTCCTTCACCTTCACCAGGATAGGAAGTCTCATATTAGCACCATGGAAGGCTATCGATCTGCTCTGGCTAGGGTGTTACGTCTTACCTTTGGTACCAACATTAGCCTTAACGATAATATCTCTGCGCTTATTCGCGCCTTCGCATTACAGTCGCGTTGTACTCGCCAACTGTTACCGAAATGGGATATCGGTGTGGTTCTGTGTGCTCTGATTATACCACCTTTTGAACCCTTAGAGTCCGCGTCTATAAAAGCTGTGTCTTATAAGACGGCCTTTGTGGCGGCGTTTGCTTTGGCGTCCAGAGTGTCTGAACTTCATGTTCTTGAAAGATCTTCTATGACCTGGACAGCGGATTGGTCTTGCATTCCTTTTCGGCCCATTCCTGAATTTATCGCCAAAATGAGTCTGTTCGTTCAGGTCCGTGCGCTCAACGTTCGTACTCCATTCCTGCGTTGTCAGACTTTGTACATGGCCTCGAGGACGATCTTTTGCTATGTCCTGTTCGAGCCATCCGCCACTATCTTACTCGTACCGGTTCCGTTCGCGGCTCTCGGCTACGGTTATCCTGTCCCTTCACCTGTCAGCAAGGCTTGACATTTAAAAAAGCCGCGTAGTTGAAGAAGACCATAAAATAGTCTTATCAATTGGCAGAAGGTAGATATACCATTGACGCCCCCACTACTGTCTTCTGCTTCTTCTAATGTGATTCGTGCCATCGCTGCGTCATGGCCTTTATGGAAGAACTGGCCCCTCCATGACATTGTCCTGTCTTGTGCCTGAACAATTAACTCCACGTTCACTAATTTCTGTCTGAAAGATATGACACTGCAATCAATAGTGTGACCACGCTTGGGCCACTGGTGGCTACCCAGCACGTTGTGAGTAATTTCAGAAAAAGAGGGGGGGGGGGCGGCAAAATTGTCACCATCGCGGCAAGACAGCCATCTTGCTGTATCATCTCATCTCATCTCATCTCAGTCATATTATTATTATTACATATATTATATGATAAAAGGCATCTCAGAAGGTAGAAATAAGTCAGTTGACCGGCCGTGGATTCTATAATCACCAATGAAGGCCTGACACCAGGATAGGGTTTACTCCTAACTGAAAATTTGCTTGTGTTCTTCAGAAACTGACTCCCTTCTAGATGTCTCAGCTGGGTCCTCTGCGTTTCAACTCAAAAGACACCTGCTCCAGGTCTAGGGTCAACAGTAGTGATGACAGTACAGGGAGTTGACGTTGCGCAGCCGGACCCAGAGAGCAAGCACGGCAATTCCAACGCATCCTTCATCACTCCAAGTATGGTGAGTTGACCTCAAGAGGCTTGCGGACTGAGAGTGGTGTGGACTTGGTTACCCTCTTAAGCTTCGTCTAGTATACGCTCTCACCGAACTTAATGGTCGGACCAAGGATCTCCCTGTATGCAATGGTTTGTGGCTGTTTCCCCCCCCCTAGTCATACAGTGCCTACCAAGGGGACCTTCTGTTGCCTATCGTGCCCCGGGTATCCTTCAACTTGGTGGAAATGTGTACCACACCACGAGCACAGCTACATGGATGGAGACACTCAGATAAGTAAAACTGTATCAACCCCTTCAATTACCCTATGCGTCTGTGACCAGGGTTAACTTGTTGAGTAATAATGTCTCAGATTTATACCCATGTCTGTGTCGTTCCAGCGATTACTAGTCTGCTATGGGAGTTACCACGAGGCCGAGATTCCCGCCTCCATATGTTGGTACTGTGGCATGAATTGAAACAGGTTTAAGATTTGGGAATCAAATATCAAACATTTATAAACAATGTTTCTATTTGTTACCAAATCAAACCTGTTTCAATTTGATTGACCCTCCCTCCGTCCCCTCATGCCGGCCTTAAACACTACAGGTCTCGGTAATTACAATGAGAATAGAGGACGAGAAAGGTTTGAGCAGAGCCTTTATAGTAATGCCGCTGGGATAGATGGGAGAGCTCTCCTAGGGGCGGACAACTCTCCGCTAGGGGAGCTAACTTTTAGTTTTAACTTCCGTTTTCTACGTTGTATCATCTTCCTGACGAAGATTAATAGGCATGAATTGAAACAGGTTTGATTTGGTAACAAATAGAAACATTGTTTATAAATGTTTGATTTTTGTGCCAGTAGATACATGTGCCAAAATGTAGGTCAAGGCCGAACATCAGGTCACTGTGACCCCCAAAATCATGAAATTCATAAAAATCATGTTTTTTTTGGTGTCCACTGATACATTGATGGAAGACGAGGAAGACGAGGTCGTGTAATGCGATGTTGGGATCTGTCTATTCATCCATTAACATTTTGTTGTCCATGCGATATGTCTAGTTTCAAGGTATAAATTGTTAGCAAACTTTGAGTATACCTTACTCGCATGGCAAAGAGGAGCCATACATTTTGAGATCAATTTCTCAAAGGTCAAGGTGACGGTCTTCCCAAAACTGAATCAGTTTTAGCTGACTATATATGTTAGGTTGGAATATTCAGAGTTCTCTCCCCTACATGTTTATGGCAGTTATCCTGTGGAGTTGTCTCCCATGTTTGAAACAGCTGCATTTAGTTAAACTGTTGTGAAATAAAAACCATAAATTTCATACCTGTTTATTAACTCAAGAACAAAGGTTTACTTCATGTCACTCTTCCTTCTTCTTTCATGAAAAATTATCTCGACTGAAAGGAATCGATTTGCAGGAAAACTACTGTTTTCTTGTGATTGATTATTGTCGATTTCAGTGTGGGATATGTGAGCTCTCGGCTCTTGCTTCAAGGTCAACTAGTTAACAAGAGTTGAGCTCAGTTTAGTTTATCATTCAATAGAAGATGTGATATATGTTACATTCTCAGAAGCACAAAATTGTAGACCTTTCTCTGCATTACTAGTTATCAATTGGAATCAATGCTATTAAACAACCTTGAAATTTGGACTAATGTAATTTCAGATTTACGGGCGTATATTGAAGCCCCTTGGGCTCTTGTTCCTCATTGGCAGATTATTTATATAAAATCTTGAACACTGACAATTACTACAGGATCAACACGTAATTGACAGATTAAGGGAGTGATGAAATTTAGCACAATGGAAAGCTGATAACATGATAGAAGGCATTATCTATATAGTGTGTCCAAATACTCAAAACAGATTTCTGGAAGAACCCGCCTATGGTTCTCGCAGTTTTTTTTCTGGACGGCTTTGTGTGTACAGAGGGGTACAAAGACAAAGGAATCACCCACGCGATTACAATGTACAATGAACACATACCAATATAACCCAATCAAAAATCAACCGATGAACCTGTACATAGACAATTATTCTATTCTATTTATATCTCCATCCGCCCATTTATTATTATTTACTTATTTATTTATTTATATATTTATTTACTTATTTATTTGTTTATTTGATAATACAGCGCTTGTAAAAATCTTTAACAAACTAAGAAATGTAACGTGCAATTAAAATAAAACATTGAGTTGATGGGCTGCAAAATCCGTACGGGAAGCGGCCCTTAAACTGCAATTTCAATCAAATCAAATGTATTATAGTGACTGGTGAAATTGTGAGGCAAAATCTGTGTACATGGTGGATAGTTCAATGTTACTGTCTCACTTGCACAGCATTATCAGCTGATACTATTTTTCACTTTGTCCCATCTTTTTAACCTACATGTAGGACATTACTCTGAACCAGTGATAACTGTAATATATATATATACTATATTTTCCCACTATTGAAAGAAAATGTCATTATGCTTGGAATAAAGTATAATTTGGTAAATATCACATGAAAACATGCCAGCTTGTTCTGTCAATAATGTGCGAGTGGGTCATTTAAATTCTATTGGAGTATTTACCTCGATGAAGTGCTGCTTGCAATACCAGTGCATGTGTATTTTATTGTCATACGTGGTCAATTTGGTGCATGCGGTAAATGACACATTGATTAGCCAGACATGCTAGAGGGTATCATATTTTCCTATCTCACGTTTGCTTACATTTTCCATGCATCTGTAGAATACATGAATATGATTATAGAGTCTGACCATAACTGCGGTAATATGATTATAGAGTCTGATAATAACTGCGGTAATATGATTATAGAGTCTGACCATAACTGCGGTAATATGGTTATAGAGTCTGACCATAACTGCGGTAATATGATTATAGAGTATGATAATAACTGCGGTAATATGATTATAGAGTCTGACCATAACTGCGGTAATATGGTTATAGAGTCTGACTATAACTGCGGTAATATGATTATAGAGTCTGACCATAACTGCGGTGATATGGTTATAGAGTCTGACCATAACCGCGGTAATGCGATTATAGAGTCTGACCATAACTGCGGTAATATGGTTATAGAGTCTGACCATAACTGCGATAATATGGTTATAGAGTCTGACCATAACTGCGGTAATATGATTATAGAGTCTGACCATAACTGCGGTGATATGGTTATAGAGTCTGACCATAACTGCGGTAATGCGATTATAGAGTCTGACCATAACTGCGGTAATATGATTATAGAGTCTGACCATTACTGTGGTAATTGTCAGACTGCATGGACGAACTTTGTCATATTAATTACATGTATAATTTTTATGCATCCACTACGATGTAGAGAAGAGACATTATGTGTTTAGTCTGTCTGTCGGACCTAAATTGTATACAATCAACTACTGCTAGAGTTGTGAGTTGACATTACTGAAACTTGGCAGATTTATCAATAAATCATGCTTCAAAGATGTCAACCTGGTATCTGTGAGATGAAATAATAATTTTTGTCAAATTTATGATGTTTTGACTTTGTCATTTTCGCCATCAATTACAGTATACCAGTGGAACTCAAGTATAACCAACTAAGGTCACAAAGCGGCCATCTTGGATTTCCCCATGAAACCTTGTTATCTCGATTTCTCAGGAACTAATGCATGGATCTTTCTGAAATTTGGTACACAGGTTCCCCTTGGGGTCTAGTTGTGCAAGATACCTTTTCTGGTCCGATTCGAAAATCCAGTATGGCCACAAGGCGGCCATCTTGTATTCCCTCATGAAACCTTGTTATCGCGATTTCTCACGAACAACTGCATGGATCTTTCTCAAATTTGGTACACAGGTTCCCCTTGGGGTCTAGTTGTGCAAGATACCTTTTCTGGTCCGATTCGAAAATCCAATAAGGCCACAAGGCCATCTTGGATTTCCCCAAGAAACCTTGTTATCGCGATTTCTCAGGAACTACTGTATGGATCTTTCTCAAATTTGGTATACAGGTTCTCCTTCGGGTCTAGTTGTGCAAGATGCCTTTTCTTGTCTGATTCAAAAATCCAACATGGCCACCAGGCAGCCATCTTGGATTTCCTCATGAAACTTTGTTATTGTCATTTCTCAGGAAGTACTGCATGGATCTTTCTCAAATTTGGTACACATGTTCCCCTTAAGGTCTAGTTGTGCAAGACACCTTTTCGTTCTGAATCGAAAATCCAGTATGGCCACCAGGCGGCCATATTAGATTTCCCCATGAAACTTTATCCTGGTTTCTCAGGAAATACTGCATGGATCTTTCTCAAACTTGGTACACATGTTCCCCTTAAGGTCTAGTTGTGCAAGACACCTTTTTCGTTCTGAATCGAAAATCCAATATGGCCACCAGGCGGCCATATTAGATTTCCCCATGAAACTTTATCCTGGTTTCTCATGAAATACTGCATGGATCTTTGTCAAATTTGGTACACAGGTTCCCCTTGTGGTCCAGTTGTGCAGGATACCTATTCTGGTCTGATTCGAAAATCCAATCTGGCCACAAGGTGGCCATCTTGGATTTCCCCATGAAACCTTGTTATCGCGATTTCTCAGGAACTACTGCATGGATCTTTATCAATTTGGTACGCATGTTCCCCTTGGGGTCTAGTTGTGCAAGACACCTTTTCGGGTCCGATTCGAAAATCCAATATGGTCACAAGATGGTCATCTTGGATTTCCCCATGAAACCTTGTTATCCCGATTTCTCAGGAACTACTTCATGGATCTTTCCCAGGTTCGGTACACAGGTTCCCCTTGGGGTCTAGTTGTGCAAGATACCTTTTCTGGTCCGATTCAAAAATCCCATATGGCCACAAGGCGGCCATTTTGGATTTCCACATGAAACCTCGTTATCGCGATTTCTCAGGAACTACTGCATGGATCTTTCTGAAATTTGGCACACAGGTTCTCCTTGGGGTCTAGTTGTGCATGATACCTGTTCTGGTCCGATTCGAAAATCCAATATGGCCACAAGGCAGCCATCTTGGATTTCCCCATTAAACCTTGTTATCTCGATTTCTCAGGAACTGCCGCATGGATCTTTCTCAAATTTGGTATACAGGTTCCCCTTGGGGTCTAGTTGTGCAAGATGGCTTTTATTGTCCGATTCGAAAATCCAATATGGCCACCAGGCAGCCATCTTGGATTTCCCCATGAAACTTTGTCATTGTCATTTCTCAGGAAATAATGCATGGATCTTTCTAAAATTTGGTACACAGGTTCTCTTTAGGGTCAAGTTGTGCAAGACAACTTTTTCGGTCTGAATCGAAAATCCAATATGGCCGCCAGGCAGCCATCTTGGATTTCCCCATGAAACCTTGTTAACGCGATTTCTCAGGAACTACTTCATGGATCTTTCTCAAATTTGGTACACAGGTTCCCCTTGGTGTCCAGGGGATCGTTGCACGAAACTTGCGTAAGTGACGATCGACGTAAGGATTTACACCCGCGTTGCGCTCACACTACGCCCGGCTGTACACGCGTTTCACGAACCTGGCGCAAGGCAGAGGTAATTACATCAAGATTTACGCAATGCGTAAGTTTCAGATTTTCGCCTCTGCAATAAATATCACTTGGAATTTATGTTTAATTAATGTTGGATACAAGGTGTCGACCAGTGTGCCATAATCATAGCCGACAATGAACTTTGTAAATATTTAACCTCGATAATTACTTTTATTCCCTCATGAAACATTGTTATCGCGATTTCTCACGAACAACTGCATGGATCTTTCTCAAATTTGGTACACAGGTTCCCCTTGGGGTCTAGTTGTGCAAGATACCTTTTCTGGTCCGATTCGAAAATCCAATAAGGCCACAAGGCAGCCATCTTGGATTTCCCCACGAAACCTTGTTATCGCGATTTCTCAGGAACTACTGCATGGATCTTTCTCAAATTTGGTATACAGGTTCTCCTTCGGGTCTAGTTGTGCAAGATGCCTTTTCTTCTCATATGTAGATATGTACATGATATCTCTCACCAATTAAACATTTTTTAAATGTTTGAAGTAGAACTTACAAATCAATATACTAATATACAAGTATGATCTTCTATCTTAATTCAGTCATTATTTCAAATCCTTCTGGTAGAACTTTGTCCCTAAGCAGACATATAAGCTCATGAAACATTGTTATCGTCATTTCTCAGGAACTACAGCATGGATTTTTCTCAAATTAGGTACACAGGTTCCCCTTCGGGTCTAGTTGTGCAAGATACCTTTTTCGATTCGATTCAATATCCAATATGGCCACCAGGCAGCCATCTTGGATTTCCTCATGAAACTTTGTTATTGTCATTTCTCAGGAAGTGCTTCATGGATCTTTCTCAAATTTGGTACACATGTTCCCCTTAAGGTCTAGTTGTGCAAAACACCTTTTTCGTTCTGAATCGAAAATCCAATATGGCCACCAGGCGGCCATATTAGATTTCCCCATGAAACTTTATCCTGGTTTCTCAGGAAATACTGCATGGATCTTTGTCAAATTTGGTACACAAGTTCCCCGTGTGGTCCAGTTGTGCAGGATACCTATTCTGGTCTGATTTGAAAATCCAATATGGCCACAAGGTGGCCATCTTGGATTTCCCCATGAAACCTTGTTATCGCGATTTCTCAGGAACTACTGCATGGATCTTTCTCAATTTGGTACACATGTTCCCCTTGGGGTCTAGTTGTGCAAGATACCTTTTCGGGTCCGATTCGAAAATCCAATATGGCCACTGGCCATCTTGCATTTCCCCATGAAACCTTGTTATCGCGATTTCTCAGGAACTACTGCATGGATCTTTCCCACATTCGGTACACAGGTTCCTGTTTGGGTCCAATTGTGCAAGATACCTTTTCTGGTCCGATTCGAAAATCCAATATGGCCACCAGGCAGCCATCTTGGATTTCCCCATGAAACCTTGTTATCACGATTTCTCAGGAACTACTTCATGGATCTTTCTCAAATTTAGTACACAGGTTCCCCTAGGGGTCTAGTTGTGCAGATACCTTTTCTGGTCCGATTCGAAAATCCAATATGGTCACAAGGCTTCCATCTTGGATTTCCCCATGAGACCTTGTTATCGCGATTTCTCAGGAACTACTGCATGGATTTTTCTCAAATTTGGTACACAGATTCCCCTTGGAGCTAGTTGTGCAAGATACCTTTTCGGGTCCGATTCGAAAATCCAATATGGTCACAAGATGGTCATCTTGGATTTCCCCATGAAACCTTGTTATCCCGATTTCTCAGGAACTACTTCATGGATCTTTCCCAGGTTCGGTACACAGGTTCCCCTTGGGGTCTAGTTGTGCAAGATACCTTTTCTGGTCCGATTCGAAAATCCCATATGGCCTCCAGCCAGCCATCTTGGATTTCCCCATGAAGCCTTGTTAACGCGATTTCTGAGGAACTACTGCATGGATCTTTCTCAAATTTGGTACACATATTCCGCTCGGGGTCTAGTTGTGCAAGATACCTTTTGTGGTCCGATTCGACAATCCAATATGGCCACAAGGCGGCCATCTTGGATTTCCCCATGAAACCTTGTTATCGCGATTTTTCAGGAACTACTGCATGAATCTTTCTCAAATTTGGTACACAGGTTCTCCTTGGGGTCTAGTTGTGCATGATACCTTTTCTGGTCCGATTCGAATATCCAATATGGCCACCAGGCAGCCATCTTGGATTTCCCCATGAAGCCTTGTTAACGCGATTTCTGAGGAACTACTGCATGGATCTTTCTCAAATTTGGTACACATGTTCCGCTCGGGGTCTAGTTGTGCAAGATGCCTTTTCTTGTCCGATTCGAAAATCCAATATGGCCACCAGGCAGCCATCTTGGATTTCCCCATGAAACTTTATTGTCATTTCTCAGGAAATACTGCATGGATCTTTCTAAAATTTGGTACACAGGTTCCCTTTAGGGTCAAGTTGTGCAAGACACCTTTTTCGGTCTGAATCGAAAATCCAATATGGCCACCAGGCAGCCATCTTGGATTTCCCCATGAAACCTTGTTAACGCGATTTCTCAGGAACTACTTCATGGATCTTTCTCAAATTTGGTACACAGGTTCCCCTTGGTGTCCAGAGGATCGTTGCACGAAACTTGCGTAAGTGACGATCGACGTAAGGATTTTCACCCGCGTTGCGCTCACACTACGCCCGGCTCTACACGCGTTTCACGAACCTGGCGCAAGGCAGAGATAATTACATCAAGATTTACGCAATGCGTAAGTTTCAGATTTTCGCCTCTGCAATAAATATCACTTGGAATTTATGCTTAATTAATATTGGATACAAGGTGTCGACCAGTGTGCTATAATCATAGCCGACAATGAACTTTGTAAATATTTAACCTCGATAATTACACGTCAGAGCAATCTGCGTTTGAGGCTAAGGATCGTAACTCTTATTTTTGCTCTTTTGTGAAAAAAGGTGCGAAATACTGCACATTGTCTTTGAGAGATCACATGCTAGGCAGAGAAAAAGTAAAAGAACGACCATTTTCTGACTCCAAAAGTATTGTACATTTGATAAGATACATACAATTTGACAACTGCGCCATTAGATTAATCTACTACATGCATGGTTACCTACAGGCGAAGGTGCGCTCACGCTAAGCATACTCTCGGGCAGACTTAAAGTTACGCAATAACTTACGGCTTTGCGTAAATTTAAAGGCTTTGTGACACGGGTCGGCGTAGCTACGCTCACGCTAAGTATGACTTACGCACGGACTTAGGCTTATGCACAGTTCGTGCAACGGTCCCCAGTTGTGCAAGACGCCTTTTCTTGTCCGATTCAAAAATCCAATATGGCCACCAGGCAGCCATCTTGGATTTCCCCATGAAACCTTGTTATTGTCATTTCTCAGGAAGTACTGCATGGATCTTTCTCAAATTTGGTACACAGGTTCCCGTTAAGGTCTAGTTCTGCAAGACACCTTTTTCGGTCCAAATCGAAATTCCAATATGGCCACCAGGCGGCCATATTAGATTTCCCCACGAAACTTTATCGTGGTTTCTCAGGAAATACTGCATGGGTCTTTGTCACATTTGGTACACAGATTTCCTTGTGGTCCAGTTGTGCAAGATACCTTTTATGGTCCGATTCGAAAATCAAATATGGCCACAAGGTGGTCATATTGGATTTCCCCATGAAACCTTGTTATCCCGATTTCTCAGGAACTACTTATGGATCTTTCCCAAATTCGGTACACAGGTTCCCCTTGGGGTCTAATTGTGCGAGATACCTTTTCTGGTCCGATTCGGAAATCCAATATGGCCACAAGGCGGCCATTTTGGATTTCCCCATGAAACCTTGTTATCGCGATTTCTCAGGAACTACTTCATGGATCTTTCTGAAATTTGGTACACGGGTTCCCCTTGGGGTCTGGTTGTGTATACAGCTTTTCTGGTCCGATTGGAAAATCCAATATGGCCACAAGGCGGCCATCTTGGATTTCCCCATGAAACTTGTTATCGCGAGTTTTCAGGAACTACTGCATGGATATTTCTCAAATTTGGTACACAGGTTCTCCTTGGGGTCTAGTTGTGCGAGATACCTTTTCTGGTCCGATTCGGAAATCCAATATGGCCACAAGGCGGCCATTTTGGATTTCCCCATGAAACCTTGTTATCGCGATTTCTCAGGAACTACTTCATGGATCTTTCTGAAATTTGGTACACGGGTTCCCCTTGGGGACTGGTTGTGCACACAGCTTTCTGGTCCGATTCGGAAATCCAATATGGCCACAAGGCGGCCATCTTGGATTTCCCCATGAAACCTTGTTATCCCGATTTCTCAGGAACTACTTCATGGATCTTTCCCAAATTCGGTACACAGGTTCCCCTTAGGGTCAAGTTGTGCAAGACACCTTTTTCGGTCCTAATCGAAAATCCAATATGGCCACCAGGCAGCCATCTTGGATTTACCCATGAAACCTTGTTAACGTGATTTCTCAGGAACTACTTCATGGATCTTTCTCAAATTTGATACACAGGTTCCCCTTGGGGTCCAGTTGTGCAAGATGCCTTTTCTTGTCCGATTCAAAAATCCAATATGGCCACCAGGCAGCCATCTTGGATTTCCCCATGAAACTTTGTTATTGTCATTTCTCAGGAAGTACTGCATGTATCTTTCTCAAATTTGGTACACAGGTTCCCGTTAAGGTCTAATTGTGCAAGACACAGTTTTCGGTCCAAATCGAAAATCCAATATGGCCACCAGTCGGCCATATTAGATATCCCCTCGAAACTTTATCGTGGTTTCTCAGGAAATACTGCATGGATCTTTGTCAAATTTGGTACACAGGCTTCTCTTGTGGTCCAGTTGTGCAAGATATCTTTTCTGGTCCGATTCGAAAATCCAATATGGCCACAAGGCGGCCATGTTGGATTTCCCCATGAAACCTTGTTATCGCGATTGCTCCGGAACTACTGCATGGATCTTTCTCAAATTTGGTACACAGGTTCCACTTGGTGTCTAGTTGTGAAACGTACCTTTTCTGGTCCGATTCGAAAATCCAATATGGCCACCAGGCGGCCATCTTAGGGTCTAGTTGTGCAAGACACCTTTTCTGCTCAGATTCGGAAATCCAATATGGCCACCAGGCGGCCATCTTGGATCTTCTCATGCGACTTTGTTATCGTGATTTCTCAGGAAGTACTGCATGGATCTTTCTCAAATTTGGTACATAGGTTCCCCTTGGGGTCTAGTTGTGCAAAATACCTTTTTCGGTCCGATTCGAAAATCCAATATGGCCACCAGGCGCCCATCTTGGATTTCCCATGAAGCTTTATCGTGATTTGTCAAGAAGTACTGCATGGATCTTCCTCAAATTTGGTACACAGGTTCACCTTATGGTCCAGTTATGCAAGATACCTTTTTTGGATCCGATTCGAAAATCCGATATGGCCGCCAGGTGATCATCTTGAACTTCCCCTTGAAACATTGTTATCGTCAATTCTGAGGAACTACTTCATGGAGTCTTTCTGAAATTTGGTACACAGGTCTCGCATGGGGCCTAGTTGTGCAAGATACCTTTTTTGGTCCGATTCGAAAATCCAAGTTACACTTAAATTTAATACGGTATTCCCCAGTTGTGACGTTGCATCACACGAGCCGGCGGATCAAACAGAGGGACATATTCTATACAGTGACTAAAGAGAATATCCATACCTTCACCTTCCATATCAAGGAGTTCAAATAATTCGGAATTAAAATGTATTTCTTCAAATTTTAAATCAGTTTTCTTAGTCCAGTGAACTGTTTCGTCTGCCGACGGGTCGGCTACATGAAGGGACGTCACTCTCGTGACACAACGTTACAACTCGACAACTTTAGACTACTGCGTGTTTCGATCCAAGGGAGATAATCAGGATTCAGACACTTTCGAAGTTTCAACATTACTGCGCGGATCCCTTCAGGATTAAGTATTGTACCATGCTACTATTTTCGAGCATGGTATCTTAAAAGAGATATCTCAAACTAGCCCAGTAAACAGAACAGACTTAGCATTCGTTCCTAATTATAAAATCTTAAGTATGTTTCATAGCTCATGCCAAAGGGTCAAAGGCATTTGTCTTCGCTTCCAGTACCCAATGATGACACGGCAAAAAAATACTACAAAACGAAGACGAATGATCCTCCGGACATTCATTTTCAGACTAACTTTGGTCTTTTCTCTTGTACTATAACAACTGACATAAGTACAGCTTCTAGAAATCTTGAAACTCCTGAAACTTAGAAAGATGATATCTTGGTGTTTTCCAGTTTTTCGATCTTTTTCGCTCAGATTCGAAATTCTGTAAACAAAATTACAAATCAATCGTTTGTTCTTAGTACCAATGGACAAAAAGATCCTCTTGTCATTAGCTTACAATTATCGGACAATGGTGGGCGCCAAGATCCTTCAGAATCTCTCGTTTGAGTTTGCAGGCTTGTTAAACATGGTCTGAATATATGCATCTGTTATTTGTGGGTTGAAATATTAGTATTTTTCAAATTTATGATGTTTTGGACCTTGCCATTTTTGCCATAAATTATAGTGTACCAGTGGAACTCAGGTATAATCAACTAGTCCTAGAGTTTTGAGGGGATGTTCCTGAAACTTTTGCAGGCTTGTTTTAACATGGTCTGAAGATGTGTATATCTGATTTATGCGATGATATTTAGTTTCCCTTATAAAAAAGTACCGTGGTTGACCATGGTATTACCATGGTAACCATGGTAATACCATGGTATTGCCAGTTACACCATGGTAATACTACGGTATGTCTTGAACATGGCATTTTTACCATGGTAATACCATGGTATTGCCAGTTACACCATGGTAATACTACGGTATGTCTTGAACATGGCATTTTTACCATGGTAATACCATGGTATTGCCAGTTGCACCATGGTAATACCACGGTATGGCTTGAACATGGTATTTTTACCATGGTAATACCATGGTAGCCCTTGACCATGATACTTTCACCATGGTACGTTTGGACCATTGTACGTTTACCATGGTATTACCGTGGTACTTCTTGACCATGGTAATTTTACCATAGTATTACCATGATACAACTTTACCTTGTTACTTCAAACACATTTAATTACCTTTGATTTTTTTTTATCAGGGTATTACTACTTCAATGGCACTATCACCTTGAACATTTTATCTATATTGCCATACTTTTATATCAAACCATTTATTACCATCATGTACATCAGCATAGTCATCAACACTGACAATCTTTGATTGATTGATTGTTTATTCACCATATATAAAAACAGAGATACAATGTATGGTATGTGAATAAATAAAAATATGTGGGGAATAACAATAAAAGCCGAGAGGGCTTGTTATATCCCATAAAATAAGTAATTATACCAGCTCGAGATAAGACAATAGGAATTAGAAATACTCCCAAATTTAAATGTGTGAATTAACAATGATGATTCGCCAAGCCCTAAACTACGTTTAGACAACTGCTTACATTTGAACATTGTCATGTAGGGTAGGAGTGGGTATCTTCTCAAACATGTGGTGCTGGCCGGCTGTTTCTCAGTCGATATCAACCTTTAATAATTTAATTAGGTACAATTGGCTACCAGAATGTATAGCAATGCATTTGAATGCTATATCACTCGGCCTACAGATAGATATGTTCTGGCCTTGTGTGTGGGGAATGAGTGGTTCTGTCAGATCCATCTCGGCAAAGTCATCATAGATTCTATGTGATCTTCCAAGACGCACCTCGGACAGAATCACAAATGATTCATCTTCACAACAGCAATCCGCTTCGCACATACAAAATGGTTTACATAGCAAACAATTTTTAATGATACCAAATGAACCATCGATCAGTTGTACAATGGAGTTGTCCCTTTTAAACCTTGCTGAGTATGTAGACGTGGAAAATATTTTACTGTTTATACAAAACCTCTCAAACATGACACATTTTCTGTTTACAACAGGTCTACTCAAAAAACGTTGTAGCTCGACAAGTTGCATTACTGACACCACAGCCTAGTGCTGTACACTGACCTGCTCTAGTGACTTTCTTCACAACATGTGTTGTACTGCTGAGCCTTCTGAATAAGTCCGATACTTGAACTGTAGCATTTTGCAGATGACATTCTGCAAACTGGTTTAAATCTCTTTGTGCAAGGAACCGCTTGAATATTTGTAGAGGAACTGCTTGAGTCCCATGAAACATATTGAGCAATTTACCAGAGGCTCCTTCATAGAGGAAGGCAGATGAGGCCCATAAAGGACCCCAGTTTTCAGCTACCGTCGAGAGATGAGTCAGAAGGTGTATGTTAAAACTACTATGTTCTATACCATAAAGGATGGGTACTTCAACAACAAACTTCATTAAACAGAGATTCGCTTTTTCAACATCATCAGATGACACATGTTGACCCAACAACAAATGGATGGCATTTACAAGCAATAACCAGTGTTTGTAGATATCTCTTGGAGCACTTCCTTCCAGAACAATTGGAGAATAATATAACAAATATGTTCGCCATTCAGATGCTTTCCAATACTTTCTGACCTTCAGGGATCGGGGGCTTCTTTTAATCTCACTCGGCGGTCGAATTGCCAAAAGCTTCTCATCAATTTCCTGCAACTTGGGACCTAAGTAAAACGATTCTTCATGGTGAGAACTATTGAACATCAAATCAGTCACTTGCCTCACAACACCTAGCAATACACAATGCATATAATCAGGTGGAAAACTTGTGATGATATCAAAATCATTGAGCAACATAAATGGGGTAGGTCCCTTAACACCCTTTTGTTCTTCCCCCATCGTAACTGCATCATCAGCATACTTTACAGTTTGTTCATGGGTACGATCTTCAATGACCTCGTCAGTTGTGGGATAAACCATCTTATTTTCCAATTTTTCTCCCGGATGCAAACAACAGTTGCATCCATAATAACCATTGAATTGTTTGAAATTCTGCAACATGGGCCGTGCAACAGTGTCACAAACACACAATATAGCAGTACATTTGGTAACATGTGATGTCCCTTCTCTATCATGCCAGTTTAGACCAACAGATCTCAGAGTGTCCATCTCAGCTAAGAAAGGTTTACAATATGTGTTGACCCTAGGCTTCTCCTGTCCACACCACAAAGAGTGTAGAACAACAAACTCTGACCGTTTCTCATATGGGAGTTCATTGATTGTACAGAATAATGGCCAGATTGAATATTTGGAAGACTTAAATACAGGAACACCATCTGTACTAAATAACAAGGAAATATTGTCCGGTTCTGACAAAAAACGCTGGAGAGAAGGGTTTTTCTTATAAAACTGACCATCCGTAATGTCAGACATGTCATCAGAAACAGAAGAATCAGAGGCTTTGTTCACATATTTGCCAATGTCATGATTCTCGAAAAGATCTTTAATCTGGTGTGAGAGTGGTAATGTCAAGAAATAGTTGGTTTGATCTAACAAAACAGATTTCTGAAAAACCAAATCACAATCAATACA
Source organism: Hanleya hanleyi (assembly GCA_036873755.1). Lineage (NCBI taxonomy): Eukaryota > Metazoa > Mollusca > Polyplacophora > Lepidopleurida > Hanleyidae > Hanleya > Hanleya hanleyi. The sequence goes on from JAVTVY010018373.1 coordinate 53,286, forward strand.
CTTGTATTCTAAATCAACAACCAGCAAGGAATGACAATCAGGGCAGTAGAAGTGAAAGTCTATTTTCTCCTCGTTTGCATTAAAGTACTTGTCAAAATAATATTTGCTTTTTGGCACACATCCGGGGATCATGACATTCAGCAAGTCTAGCAAGTCCCTCAACCCAACACCACTAATTTGGTGCCTTATTACATAAGCCAATGTTAATGACAACAAATGTGACTTTGACACATTAGATCCCTCATAAAGTGAAGTCTCATCAGCAACAGTAGGATTATGAGATGCTTCGTGTAATGCCGGTGCAATAATTCTCTCCACTCCCTCAGCCCGGTCAGGATATAAGGAAGAATTTTGCCCATCTTCCTGGTCTGGCATAAACTCTACAGGCGTGGTAGGTTCAGTGTTGATGTCATCAGCTGGGTCAGAATTTGACGTCGAATGTTCACCATCACCCTGGTCATACTGGTTGGACATGAAATTATCCTCTCTTCCAAGTCTGCAGTCATCAGTCACAGATAGTTCTTCCTGCTAAACAATAATAATGAATGACTGTTAAATTTATGCGCAAAGCTGTGATCAGTTCACTCAAAAAGAAATTCCCCATTATCATAAACAATGAAGTCGGTTACATGTGATCAATAACCTTGCTTACAAATACTATATAATTTATAAGAATGCATGTATTTCGATCATACACATTTTCAAATAATACAGTTGCATAATTTACTTGGAAAATTGCTTCCAACCCAATACCGGTACCCTGTTCAAATATTGATATATTAACAGCATGATCACTTTCACTTCAGATTACCTTCAATCTCAATTAAATCATAAACCTAGACTAAGGACATATTTTGTAAAATGTTGGAATGCTATTATGCAATTATGAACAGTTCTCAACAGCCATTGCTGAATGTACACAAATTATTTTCTGTAATTGGCTTCTAAAGTGTGTTATTAAGTGATCGACTTATTGGAGATGTTATCATACCAGCCTTTTTAAATTTTATAGTATAGGGCATACCTCAAATTAAACAAAGCGAATCTATCATTATTTCACAGGTTGGGGAAAATACTATGATGGAGGTATTATACCTTTATCGGGGTATAGGCCTGTACCTCGACTGGGGTGTAGGGCTATATGTCAACTTTAGTTTTGTCTATTTATTTAATTTAAAAATTTATGAAATACCCCGAGCAAGGAATAATACCTTGATTAAGGTATTTTCTCCAACCTATTTGACATGTAGAAAGGAGAATATTAGATCCTATGCATTTCACCTTTTCATACATGTAACATGATCAAAACACATGTAATACCTCATCAGAAGATCTATCTCCATCATCAGTTCGTGTGACACCAATCAGCTGTACGTTTTCTTCTTCTGTTTGCTCTCTAAACCAGCTGGCCATCCTTCTGCGCAGTGTTGTGCGGGGTAAACCACATGATAAATCTTGCAGGTACCGCTTGTAACCCCCAACTCTTCTGCGTTCGTCAGACATGTCACAGGTTGATAAATAATTATGTGCGGAATGCTGGACTGACTGACTATTGTTGACTGGAACAAATGTTCATTGAGCTCTGATACTCCCCTATTCCGCCCTAATATATATAGCCTCACTAAGAAAACCATGGTCAAGGAAACTTGGATTTTGACAGCAAACAGTGTTGTTGTGGTCGTCTGATATGCCTTTATGTGCGATAGTTGGCGTCAATACAAACACAGATAGGTTACCACTGTGCATTCATCTCGAGTGCCGATTATCTTCTTGTAATAACTGTTTTTTCAAAGCACTCATCATGTTTCCATTGTTGTTGTTGTTTGGTCAACGACGCATGCTGCTGTCATGTTCTAACACCACAGGCGGCAGACAATCAATACACCATACACAACATTTTCCAACGCCAAAATATGACCGATAGATTTCCAGCCGAATATAATTTTCATCATCCGGAAAAAACCCCCACACACACTAAAAATACTCCTAAATTTGCCGGCTCACTGATTTTCCATTGTTGTTGTTGTTTCGGTCAACGACGCATGCAGTTGTCAAGTTCTTACACCATCCATGGACACCACAGTCAGTCCATACACATGACCACAACTTGTTTTTCCAATGCCAGAACATGACCGATGGATTTTCCATCCGACGACAATATTCATCATCCGAGAAAAAACAATTCACACTAAGAAATACTCCCAAATTTACCGGTTAACTGGGTCTGGGGTCCTTCTCTTCGTTGTGTACTCCTGTCTTATTTACATACAATCGGAAACCATGGCCAAACTGTATTATTTCGTATTAAACTAAACGAAGCGAAGGTGCCCGATTGCAATCTGTATAACTACATAATTCACTGAAAGTAGTTCTCTAAATCCACTTTTCCAGCTTTTATCCCTATCTTTCTTTTCAAATACAAAATACTTGATGTATTTGCTTATATTGATATGATTAAGATTCGGAAGAGTTACAACTTAACACAGGTATGTGAAAATTCAGTTATTTCGGACCGAACTATTTTATTGAGAGATCACGTGATTGGTTGTGTGCTGTGGAATTCTGGGTGTGCAATAGTAGACAAAGATGGCGGCAGGTACATACTACATACACAGAGAAACGGACAACTTTGTAATTATTCGAGACATCGTGTGTGTTTTGGCGAATTACTGTGCTTTTATTTCTGCGTTAGTCACCTCGTTAATCTATCACCTCTATGTGAAAAATCTCCATAGGTCTAATTTGCCACCTGGGATGAGGAAATCGGTGTTGCTGACCGCGCTGTTGGTGGTTGTTGTTGTTACTGACACTATGCACTCAGCTGATCTTTGGAGGGCGCCCCAAACTCAGATACGGCTTCTCATGAGAAGGTGTTTAAATATTTCCTATTATGCACTGAACGACGGGATCTCCTAACAGAATTTAACCCCCGAACAGACCAGGTTGTATAAAAACTATTGATTGGGCAATGTATGCCACAAAATTTTTGGCCCAAAAACCGAATACGAATTCCTAAAAAGGAAATGGGAAAAAGACTCCGCACCATTCGGTTACACGATAGAACGACTATTCCAAGAACACGACATCCCTATCTCTTGTATCTCTGACACTGACAAGGTCAATAGACCACCATGGCAACTAATCACACCACACGTGGACACGAATATACATAGCTACATCACCAAACAGGACAACCCAGAGCATTTCAACCGCCCTCGAATATATTGACACACATTGGAAAAATCGCTTGAAAATATATACAGACGGCTCCAAAAACACAAGTCACAATACAGGTTCTGCATTCGTTATACCAGAACTTGACATTCACGAAGGTTTCAAACTACCAGACAATATGTCTGTATACACCACTGAATTAGTCGCCATAATCAAGGCTCTCGAATGGGTTCTTCAGAACCGACCTGTTTCCACCGTTATTCTTAGCGATTCCTTAAGCGGACTGGTATCTATAAAGAACTCCAAATCCGACAGCAGACCTGACCTCATACACGAAATAGAAATTTTATGTACACAAATACGAGACAATGACATTGACGCCATTTTAGCTTGGATTCCCGCCCACGTGGACGTTAGGGGAAATGAAGCCGCCGATAGGACAGCCAAAGACAGCCTCACCAAAACTGCACCTGACGTGCATATAGGACTAGGAACCAAAGAACTGAATTCTATCATTAAAACCAGAATAGATAGTAAATGGGAGAAGGAATGGAACGAAGAAAACCGAGGTAGATGGCTACATAGTATTCTAGGGGAAAGGGGAAAAGAAGGAGTTTTGGATTCCAGCTAGACAGTAAACGTGACGACCGCATCATCACAAGATTAAGACTAGGCAAAACAGGACTAAAATCTCACTTATCTAAGCTAATAAAAAAACACATCACCACTATGCACTTCATGCAACAACGAAGAAGAAACGATAGAACATTTTATACTCAAATGCCCAAAACATGACCTCTATCGCCGAACACTGGAAAACGAACTCAAAAACTTAAATGTCCCTCTGTCGTTGGCTTCTATATTAAATCCTAAACCACCTCTTATAAACAAAGTATACTCCACCTTACTAGCTTACATCAAATCGACTGACTATCACTCTACCATTTAATACTATATGGTTACACCAAGACACCAATAAACCTAGGACCAAATTTGAATAAATGTAGCACGCTTAGAGTCAAAACTATTTTACAGGGGCGGAAATAAGGGTCAGTGATCAGAAATGACTGATCAAATTTGGACACTAACCAATCAAAATGCCATAGCAATAACATAGACAAATTCACTGATCAAATTAAAAGCTCCTAATAACGAGCTCCGACCAAATTGTGTTCCCTTATTTCCAACCCTCGTTAACGAATGTTAACCGTCCGGTTTTCATGCAGGGGCAGAAGACTGGAGGTTATATCAAACATTCACAATCGGCTTTAACTATAATAATATTTTTATTTATAATATTTAGTACCTAATTATTTATTGCTATTGTTCATGTGTGACTTAGATTACGATAGTGCCAGTCGGTGGCAAAAAATAACACCAGAAAACAAGAAACTACAAACTCTTCTATTCTTTGTAATACAGGCACAGCACACTGAAGACCACAGACGAGTAAGACCAGCCATGAAACAGAACACCTATGACGACAAATATTATGAAACAGCACCAAATGGAGATGAACATGATGAAGATCATCATCGTCGGTCCACAAGAACGTCCAGAATACTCGACCCTGTACCACGCCAGACACGCTACCCCACCGAACTGAGCAACCAGAATACCAAATCCTAAACCACACAGACACGCTACCCCATATATGACACCGAAATGACGCCTCAACACAGAATATCATCCTTTGACTTTCACACAATATAGGACGTAGACCTGCTGTCCTGTGCCCCAATACACATTCCAAGCAATTGTTACAGGCACAGATTTCTGGAAGAACCCACCCTGTTCCCAAGGGCGTCGTTAGGGAAGTCGATTCGAAAAATCCTGAAGACGCCCATGGTTCTCCCAGTTTTTTCTGGACGGCTTTGTGCGTACAAAGGGGTACCAAGACAAAGGAATCATCCACGCGATTAGACCTACAGTGAACTCATATTTACTAGTATAGCTTAACCAAAAAAACCCGAAAGAGACTTACGAACTTGTACATAGCGACTCTTATTTACTTCTAGTTATATCTCCTGCTAATCTATCATTGTTATTTATTCATTTATTTATTTATTCATTTATTTATTTATATATTTAGCGCTGGAAAAGATATTAAAAGAAATCAAAGAAATGTACCGCGAAATCCAAATAAAACATTGAGTTGATGGGCCGCGAAATCCGAATGGGAAGCGGCCCTTAAACTACAATTTCAATCAAAAGATACGGCCATTCGTTCGAGCTTCAACTTTGGCGGTTGACTGTTTAAGTATATGCAACATACTCCCCGTGCATTGTCATAAATCATATAGAGGGCTGATGGACTGTATATTTGTGGATTTCCGTTGTGTTCGTTTAGATTTTCATGTAGCTATGTTTGACCGTACGAGTCAAACATTTGACCCGAAGGCTCAACCAGATACATGTAAGAATGCTGAAGAAATTGACCGGCTCTGCGTCTTGCTAACACAGTACAAGATAGAGTTCTTAAGGCCTGTTTATACTGAGCGCGGACGCGACCGCGAACGCGGCGATCGCATTTGATTGATGTACTGCTATTTGAGTGAAGTCGTTTATACTAACGGCGAACGCGGCCGAATTTTAGTTCGCGCGGAAATCCGTGGACATTGCCTCCAGAGCGAATTTTTAGGAACATTTCGCGCGAATGATTGGCATTAACCAATCAGAGTGCGAGGTCAAAAGGCATACATATGACCTGCCTGTGCCATGTCACTCGTTTGTCACGGCTTCGTCATGGCTGGAGAGAAGACAGAAGAGCTCATTCTGCAAATCGAGAAGCATGCTATTCTTTATGATAAATTTATTCGGCAAATGTTCAAATTGTTGATCATTTCAAAATTTATATGGGGAAATAGTACCCCCAACCCTCAAACACCCAGTCACTGGTAGTGTTAAGTTATTGTTTGGGGTACTAAAACACGATTAGTATATAGAGCGTTGATGACTTCGTCGCTCTTATACTATCGTGTTATAGTACCCCAAAGCCCGAAACACCCAGTCACTCCTAATGTTAACATTGTTGGTCAAATCGTAAATGCGCCAGTTTCATCTGCGCATTTCCGCGCGTATCGCCGCTTTCAGTACGAACGATGATTCGCGCGGAAAGTAGCACTGGTCACGGTCGTGGTCGCGGTCGTGGTCGCGTTCGCGCTCGGTATAAACAGGCCTTTACACCACAAGAAAGAGTTCTGAAGTTTTTTTCTTTATAGTGTCCATGTTTCTGTGTTTTAATGTTCGTGTATAGTTTCAAGCCTGATATTTTCAAGTTACATATTTGTATTTATTTGACTGTATGCGTGTATACCTTAATTTTCTAGTGGCACTACTTTCCTGCTCAAAATATGTCGTCTGCTGATCCACAGATACAGAGAGGATGGGTTTGAGTGATTTAGTGGGGCTAATTCATTCTCATTAGAAAGCGTGTTCTGGCAGTAATTTAGTATTAAATAATACCGGAAAAGTGTAATTCATTTTAGAAAACAATGTGAAATTTCACTTTGCCAGTATTCATTTACATTTTCATGAAATATGCGTGTTGATTTACAGTTGGGAAATTTTGTCATTTAGGCTTACCCCTCAAGATCCTCTCCATATCTTTTGATGGTAAGTTTCTAAACTCCAGTGGTGGTCAGATCATTTATATAATAATTTGCCTGTATTCAGAAATGTTTTCTTTCCATTCTGCTTCAGAAATATTCATGGAATGTTGCAAGCATGTCCCCTGATCTACATATTGCATTCACCAATGAATGTTACAACATTCAGCTTGGTGCAAACGACCCAGTCAATCCGTGATCCATTTCCAAATATAATAGACGGAATTGAAAATAGCTCAATTGAATGTAAGACTGAATAAAATGGATGTTATGAGGCATACATTTAAAAGCAAACCATTTGATATACTTACTTTGAGTTAGACTTGGTTATACTAATCGATGGAAGACAAGGAAGTTCACTTGGGGTACCATCAAATTTTTAGAAAAAAATGCTACCGATTTCCCAGTAAAACGAGACCAAAATAAGTATGTAGCTGCTATTATGATGGACCTATCTAAAGCATTCGACTGCCTTCCCTATGACTTGCTGCTTGAAAAAATATCAGTTTATGGTGTTTCTAGCACAGCAACTGTGCTATTGAAAAGTTACCTTGAAAATCGCAAGCAGAGGATCAAAATTGGCAACAATGTCAGTAAATGGGCACGAATTATCAAGGAGGTTCCCCAGGGCTCGATCCTGGGGCCCCTTCTATTCAACGTGTTTTTGAATGATATTTATTTCTGTGAAACTGTTAGTTCTGTCTATAATTTTGCTGATGACAACACAATCTCTTATGCAGACGAAAACTTTGAAAAAATGATGAAAATAATCACACAAGATTGTCAAATTATCACTACCTGGTTCGAAAACAATGAAATGAAAGCTAATATGGAAAAATACCAGGCTCTGTCCATCGCGCAGCAAATGTCCTGCGTTTCCTATAAATGGCGTAGAAATCAAATGTGAAGAACTGTCCAATTGCTCGGTGTCAACATAGACAGTATGTTAAATTTTAGTGAGCACATTTTTGTTATATGCAGAAAAGCATCACAGCAGCTGAGCGCCCTTAAACGTATGAGCAGGTATTGAGATATTCAAACAAAACTTGCCATTTACCACTCTTTTATCATATCAAATTTTAATTTCTGTCCGCTTGTCTGGCACTTTTGCAATTTGAAGAGCTCTAAAAAAAATGGAAAAAATCCAAGAGCGCGCTCTTCGTTTTGTATACACCGACTTTAATAGTGATTATTCTGTTTTACTTAGAAAGGCAAATCTCCCCAGTTTACATGTCCGAAGACAACGCCTTATGGCATCAGAGGTTTGTAAAAGCCTTCATAACCTAGGGCCCGAAATTTTATCTGAAATGTTTACTCTTATGCACCCAGCCTAAAATTTTAGGAATGAAACCCGTTTCATTTTACCTAAAGTCAAAACAACTAGATACGGCTTACGCTCTTTTACTTATGCTGCATCCAAACTTTGGAATGAACTCCCTAATGAATTTCGGATATGTGAAAATATAAAGATTTTTAAAAGAATGTTGTCTAAATGGAACGGCGCAAATTGCACCTGTTCCGTTTGTAGGTAATTTTCATGACTTTGATGCATGTCTTTTATCCGATTTTCTTCTTTTTAATTAACACTGTTTTATGCACTTTTTTGTACATATTGTATATTTCTATTACTCTTTTCTAGTCGATTTAATAGCTCATCTGAGCTAGTGTTACAATGTTTACTATTGTATCGACTTAAAATAAAGTTTGTCTATGTCTATGTCTATATGGCAATGTAAGTTCGAGAAAACAAAAAATGTGAGAGAAAGAAAAATCGCGAATCTGAAAAAGTACAAGCCCTGTGGGTTGAAATCAATCAACCAAACCATTCTTAGTGTATTCAATGTACAGACCACCGTCAAGTAATGTGAACTACCTGCAAGACCTATCCGATATGATGAATACAGCGACTTCAGATCTAACAGAATGTGTCATTCTGGGCGACTTAAACTGCGATCTTACACCAGTTTCGCCTGATCATTACACGAATATTCTCAAGAACATTACAAATACATTACAGTTGTTTAAGGATTATACACGGATTACAGATTATAAAAAAATTCTCATTGATCATATTTAGACCAACAATCCTGAGAAATATTCTCAAACTTCGTCGGTGCCTCTCGCCATCAGTGATCACCATTCTGTATATACTGTACGAAAGACTACAAACTCTAGATGCTTTAAAGCATAATCCGGAAGATTTTAGAGAAAGTGTGCCAGCGATCCCATGGTCAACCACGGAAATATTTGACGATGTAAATGACGCTTGGTACTATTGGAAATCGTTGTTTGTATCTGGCCAATGAACATGCCCCAGTGAAAAAGATCCGTGTGCGAGATCGACCCTGCCCCTGGCTGGAGGACGAGATCAGAGCTTTAAAGATAGCTATCCCCTTAGAGGCAGTTTTTGCACCCCCATGACAATTTGTCGTCTGTATCAATAAATATACAAGATAACCATAATAAACTATATATTTTATGAAAGCATACATCGTAGGGATTCCAACTATATAATTTATATATCTGACGCTGCTACTGTGTAGAAAATATTCCAATTTTTTAAAATTAAAATGAAAACAATAGCGTCCATTTTTCAATTGAAATTTCATGAAAACTGTTGGTCTTGTTTCAACTTTGATGGTATACCTTGGTAGGAGACAATTCGAACTAGTAAAAGTTATCTCATTTTTTTAAATTTTTGCCTGGTTTTGTTTTTATAACTATTTTACTAAAATAAATTGAAAAAATGTACTTTTTTACGGTCGTTTGTCTTAAAAGTTGGATAATTAAAAAACGAAGCCAAACTTACAAAAAGTGAGATAAATTTTCTAGATCACCTTATAAGTAACAAGCATGCCAAATTTCAAAAGCGTAGCATGGATACTTTTCGAGAAATAAACGTTTGAATTTCAGATTTTGTACAAAAATGAAAGGCTAGAAATCGGGCAAAATGTGTCCAGCTATACATCTGATGAATTAATCCCTATTTTTTGCTTGAATTCTATTGTCAAATACATTTTAATCTGTCTAATGGGACCTACTCGAATTCCTGTTTATTCTGGATAACTATTACACTAAGTTTTTTTCATCAAGTCGGTTTAAAGTCCAATTCAAACTTAAAAAACCTGCTAAAACTTGTTCACACCTGTGTAGATTACTTCACGGCGGGTGTCTGAGTGAAGTGTCACCGTCATAATTAGAAACAAAAATAAGGATGTTTGCATGGTTTTGATCAGAGGGGGGTACATTAATGTAAATAAGTGGGACTAATAGATAATTAGCTTACCATAATACTGTGGAAATGAGTTTTAGAAAGGGAAATTTAACAGACAAAAATGATAGTAGCCAAGCCCAAGCTAAGGCAATCTGTTTAATTGTTCCAGGGCCTCGGAAACTAAATTTTTAATCCTAATATTGAAGCAGTTCTATTTATAATTTTTATTTCATTTTTTCACCAAATGTTAGAGGAAATAGTGAATATTTGAATGAAGAAATAAAAAAAAATGACCAATTTTGACCCTCTAAGGGGATAGCTATCCTTAAGGACTCGAGGCCCGGGGAATAGGCTCAAACTATCGATATTTTTTTCTTTGTATATTTCAAAAGTTGAAGAAAAAACCTATCAAGTGTTTCTGTTATTTTCCTTAAAAAATGTTTGCAAACGTGAAATTTTAGCTCTCAAAAATTCACTGTCTGTGGAAGAACTCTGCCCTGTGGGGATTAGCGAGCATTACTCACAGTCGGTGTTATCGCCTGCTGTGACTTCGCACCTTGGCTAATTACTTGTCCCTGCAATACACACAATTCGCATGCTGGGCTCATTTATTATAATTAGTTGTTTTTCTACTACATTCATGCCAAAGCCGCCATCGTTTACAAAATATTGAACAGGAAATTATATGGTCTATCTCAGTGTTTTCGCGCCACATGACAAAATAAAAAAATACAAACACACTGCTCAGGTGGTCAACCATTTCCGGAAAGCATGTGGTATATGCAGATATATATATTGCGAATTTGCGTAATGTTTTTCATAATATCTCACTTGACATTCTATCAACATATCTTACTTGCCAACACAATCATGGGAAGAAAAAGATTAGTAGGACACGCATGCAGGCAAAAAGAAACTTTGATAAACATTATTACACGACTCCTGCTGTTCGGTCATATATACCTCCGATTCAGTATTACTTCATACTGCATCATCGCATTATACATGCGGCAAATGTAGAAAGTGAGGTATTCATTCAAAATAAATACTTTACGTATTCACCATCGTACATATTATTATAAAAAAGGCAAACATTATTCCCGCAAATTGTATACTTTCGCGATAATAGTAAAGTTATTTAACTCCACACCGGAAATGGCCGCTGCCAGTTTTTCCCCGTTTGAGGTCCAGTTCCTTTTTATACGCCCGCCAAAAGGCGGACGTATTATGTGATGGCGGTTTCCGTCCGTGTGTCCGTCTGTCCGTCGTGTCCGGTCTATATCTGGGACAGTTTTCTATCTACAGTTCTAATTTTTGGTGAATGGATACCCTATGGGGAGACGATGTGTCGCGTACCAAAATGAAGGTCAAGGTCAGAGGTCAAAGGTCACTGGCCTAAAAAACAGGAAATCACTGAAGTGTTCGTGTCCGGTTTATATCTGTGAACGTTTTCTATCCACAGTTGCAATTTTTTTGTGAGTGGATACCCTAGGTGGAGACGATGTGTCGCGTACTAAAATTCAGGTCGTGGTCGGAGGTCAAAGGTCACTGTTGCCTAAAATCAGGAAATCATTGATCGTTGACAGTTTTCTATCTACAGTTCTAATTTTTGGTGAGTGGATGCCCTAGGGGGAACGATATGTTGCATACCAAATGTAGGTCGAGGTCAGAGGTCAAAGGTCAGTGTGATCGAAAAATCAGGAAATCATTAAAAATTTCTAATTTTTTGTGAGTGGATTCAATAGAGGGAAATGAAGTGTCGCACACCAAAATATAGGTCAAGGTCAAAGGTCACTGTGTCCCCAAAATCAGGAAATTATTAAAAATAACATTTCTTTATATCAGTAGATACATTAGGGGGACACGATGTGTCACAAATTAAAATGTAGGTCAAGGTCAAAGGTCAAGGTCACTGTGACCCCAAAATCGTGAAATTGTTAAAAATCATAAAATCGTGATTTTTTTAGTCCGTTGAGAAATTACGGGGAGTCGTTTTGTCATGTACCAAAATTTAAATCCAGGTCAATAGTCAAGGTCACTGTGACCCCAGAATCAAGGTCAAAGGTCAGTGTGACCTAAAAATCAGGAAATCATCAAAAGATTACTATTTTTTTGTGAGTGGATTCAATAGGGGAAATGAAGTGTCGCACACCAAAAATTAGGTCAAGGTCAAAGGTCAAGGTCACTGACCCCAAAATCGTGAAATTGTTAAAAATCATGATTTTTGTGTCCATTGAGAAATTACGGGGAGACGGTTTGTCATGTACCAAAATTTAGGTCAAGGTCAATAGTCAAGGTCACTAGGACTGCGGAATCAAGAAATCTTTAAAAATTATTTTTTTGTGGCAGTAAATACATTAGGGGGACATGATGTGTCATGTACCAAAATGTAGGTCAAGGCCGAGCATCCGGTTACTGTGACCCCCAAAATCATGAAATTCATAAAAATCATGTTTTTTTTATGTCTACTGATACATTGACGGAAGACGATGTGTCGTGTACCAAAATTTAGGTCAAGGTCAAAGGTCAAGGTCACTGTGACCCCAAAATCAGGAAATCATTCAAAGTAACTTTTTTTCTGCCAGTTTATACATTAGAGGGACATGATGTGTTGCATATCAAAATGTGGATCCAAGGTCAAGGTCACTGTGACCCCAAAATCAAGAAATCATTAAAAGTCACATTTTCATATGCCTGTCAAAGACGAGGTCGTGTAATGCGATGTTGGGATCTGTCTATTCATCCAATAACATTTGTTGTCCATGCAATATGTCTAGTTTCAAGGTATGAATTGTTACCAAATTTTGAGTATACCTTACTCGCATGGCAAAGAGGAGCCATACATTTTGAGATCAATTTGTCAAAGGTCAAGGTCACAGTCTTCCCAAAACTGAATCAGTTTTAGCTGACTATATGTGTTAGGTTGGAATATTCAGTTCTCTCCCCTACATGTATATGGCAGTTATCCTGTGGAGTTTTCTCCCATGTTTGAAACAGCTGCATTTAGTTAAACTGTTGTGAAATAAAAACCATAAATTTACTAATTTATGAGTTTCATACCTGTTTATTAACTCAAGAACAAAGGTTTACTTCATCACTTTATTCTTCTTTCATGAAAAATTATCTCGACTGAAAGGAAACTACTATTTTCTTGTGATTGACTATTGTCGATTTCAGTGTGGGATATGTGAGCTCTCGGCTCTTGCTTCAAGGTCAACTAGTTAACAAGAGTTGGGCTCATTTTAGTTTATCATTCAATAGAAGATGTGATATATGTTACATTCTCAGGCACAAAATTGTAGACCTTTCTCTGGACTGATAGTTATCAATTGCAATCAAGGCTATTAAACAACCTTGAAATTTGGACCAATGTAATTCCAGATATACGGGCGTATATTGAAGCCCCTTGGGCTCTTGTTCTTCTCTTTCCTTGAGCTAGACCTTTTTCAGTCTGCAATTAAATCCATGAATGTCCAATTGCCGCAAATCACATCTCTGTAAGCCTTCTATAGAATGCTCGACGTCTACTCAATCACCCGCGGTGAGGGATTTCGGAAGGCGTGAAAACTGACCAACGGGGCATATTCCAACATAAAAATTCATCTTCGTGACTGGTTTTCTACACTTTCTCAAAATATATTGTTCCAAAGTGATTAAAGAACGTTTGGTCTATAATCCCTATATGTTGTGTGAGAATATTGTGTCATTATCATGAAGTAGCGGATAATAATTACAGAATATCATCTGAAAAGTAGATTATTTTTGTTTACGGTCTATATCCGACATATTTTTTTACACAGCTGGTACATACAAACTTGCTAATAACTTCTCTATTTTTCATCCGATCATGTCAATTTTTGGAGAGCATAATATATACATTACAGTCCGAACGAAATTGTCTCAGTTTTTCAAAATGTTGCTTTGTTCTGAAGTTATTGGAACTTGAAATAGACGTTCATTTTGTTTCAAAAAATAAACTTTACAACGCTCTCAAACGTTTTCTAAGAGTTTAAAAAAAACCCTGAGACACACTTGTTTGGTTTGAAAGATTTATTATCACCATAGTAGTAGGTAGCACGCACCGAAGGGCCAATTGACCTCAAAAATTTGCATATGACCTCTGTGACGTCACAGCGACAGCCAATCAGAAGCGCGTATTTTGAGATGTGGGTATGGCTATGTGTGTGCGCATGCGTGAGTTTTGGCGGGAAAGTTTTATGTTAATGAGGTCATTGGGTGCATTGGGACTATTCAAGATGGCGGCTTGTTTTTTCTAGGTTAGGGGTGGTCGGTTTCAAGATGGCGGCCGATTGCACTTGTTTTACCCTTCATTTGCATATTTTCAAGATGGCGGCTTGTTTTTTCTGGGTTAGGGGTGGTCGGATTCAAGATGGCGGCTTGTTTTTGTAGGTCAAGTACACTTGCACTTGTTTCGCGCCTCATTTGCCTATTTTCAAGATGGCGGCCTGTTTTTTCTAGGTTAGGGGTGGTCGGATTCAAGATGGCGGCCTGTTTTTTTTGTAGGTCAAGAAAACTTGTTTGGACTTGTTTCACCCTTCATTTGCATATTTTCAAGATGGCGGCCTGTTTTTTCTAGGTTAGGGGTGGTCGGATTCAAGATGGCGGCCTGTTTTTGTAGGTCAAGGTCACTTGCACTTGTTTCGCGCCTCATTTGCCTATTTTCAAGATGGCGGCCTGTTTTTTCTAGGTTAGGGGTGGTCGGATTCAAGATGGCGGCCTGTTTTTTTTTTTTTGTAGGTCAAGGTCAATTGCACTTGTTTCGCTCGTCCTCATTTGCATATTTTCAAGATGGCGGCTTGTTTTTTCTAGGTTAGGGGTGGTCGGATTCAAGATGGCGGTCAATTGCACTTGTTTGACATGGGGTGAGACTTATACAATTTTCGGAACTTTTTTCTTTTTTTTAATAGTCAAATAGCTCCAAAAACGTCTATTTCCATTCTTGCGCATGCGCAGAATGGTGATAGTTCAACCCACACCAGTCCATCAGATGGCCCTTCATCTCACCTTCACATTGATACCTCACTCGGCTCCATCGGACCACTAGGGGCGCCCCTAACATCAAAAAGGTTATTTTGCAGTTCGATAGCAAAACCTGGTGTGCGAGGATTATTTTTATTTTGCAGGTAGTGGGTCGAGTGAGGTGTCAAATTGAAGCTGACGTGAAATGTTTCAGATTGATACCTCACTCGACCCCATTGGGCCACTAGGGGCGCCTCTAACTCCAAAAAAAGGTGTTTGAAGATTACGCATGCGCAGAATGCTGATAGTTCAACCCACACCCAGTCTATCAGATGCGCCTTCACGTTACCTTCAATTTGATACCTCATTCGACCCGATTGCACCATTAGGGACGCCTCTAACCTCAAACAGGTTATTTTTGAACATTGATATTTTTCATATTATCTTTGCGCATGCGCAGAATTACCCTAATTCAAGCCCACACCCAGTCTATCAGATGCTCCTTCACGTTACCTTCAATTTAATACCTCACTCGACCCGATTGGACCACTAGGGACGCCTCTAACGCCAAAAAGGTTATTTTGCACATCGATATCAACATCTCGTGTACGAAGTTTGATTTTTTATTTTTTTTTTATTTTGGCGGTAGTGGATCGAGTGAGGTATCCAATTGAAGCTGACGTGAAATGCTTCACAATGATACCGGACTCGACCCGATTGGTCCACTAGGGGCACCTCTAAAGGTATTTTGAAGATTGATGTTGATTGATGTTGATATTGATGTTTGGCGTTAGGGCAGCCCCTAGTAGTCCAATCGGGGCGAGTGAGGTATCAATGTGAAGCATTTCACGTCAGCTTCAATATGATACCTCACTCGACCCGCTACCTCAAAAAAAATTTTTTGACTTTGTGTACGAAATTTTTTTTTTTTTTTTTTTTGGAAAAAAAAATTATTTTTTTTTGGGGGGAAAAAGCATGATTGGAGCTAATGTTAAGTTGGGTGTGCTAATGAAAGAAGTTTCTCTTTCGGAAAGATGGGTTGGCCCTGAAAAGGGCCTTTGATAGTGTGATACGACACACTTTAAGCGCGGAATATTCGCCTCACGCTTCCTACATGTTTTCGACAAATGGGACATCTTATCTTGAAATGCACCTCTCCGGCGTCAACGCATCGGCATTGGGCTCCTTCACATGTGAGTTGGATCCAGCAATCCTTGCACATACACAGATGTCCACAGGGTAGACCCGCGTATAAGCTTTCTTCATTCGAGCAGATGCTACATTGTTTGATTTTTCTTCATGATGTCGTAGTTTCTTTTGTCTGGTAATTTCCTCTTCCAATCCCGCCCTTGTGGTTTCCATTCCCAACATCGCTCCCCTCATGTCGATAATTTGTTCGTTGAGGCGTGATATTTCATCTGTGTGTCGGCATCGTGCTCTTGTTTCAGTGTCTGCAGTCGAAGTGGTGGTTGATGGAGGTCTAGTAGTTAACCATACACTGGCTAGTTCTCTATCACGGGTGTCGTCCTGGTTATCTTCTTGTTGTATGTCCTCCTCCATTCTGTTGTTGTTGTCTTGTTCACTTTCCCCGAGTTCTTCTTCTGTACTTGTTAACCTCGTTACATCTTCAAGAACGCGTTGAAAACTGGAGACAATAGCCATTCTGCCATCTTCTTCCCGGGTAATTATCTCGCTATGTTCTTCTTCTGTACCCCTATTCCTTGGATCTCTAGGTTGATGGGTAAATAAGGCTCGTCGTCTTAAACTCATGATGTGTAGTTGTTAATAAATGTGTGAACATACGTTATTTATATTCGGCTGTGTGTGTGTATGTGTGTTTCAAGATGGTGGCTTGTTTTTTGTATGTTAGGGGTAGTCGGTTTTCAAGATGGTGGTCAAGGTCAATTTCACTTTCCCGATCCCCAGCATTCTACTTTCCCCATCCCCAGCCCTCATTTGCATATGTTCTTTTCAAGATCCCCAGCATGTGACTTTCCCGATGCCCAGCCCTCATTTGCATATGTGTTTCAAGATCCCCAGCCTGTCACTTTCCCGATG
This sequence comes from Hanleya hanleyi, assembly GCA_036873755.1. Taxonomy (NCBI): domain Eukaryota; kingdom Metazoa; phylum Mollusca; class Polyplacophora; order Lepidopleurida; family Hanleyidae; genus Hanleya; species Hanleya hanleyi. Next base: position 70,320 of record JAVTVY010018373.1, read on the forward strand.
CCCAGCCCTCATTTGCATATGTGTTTCAAGATCCCCAGCCTGTCACTTTCCCAATGCCCAGCCCTCATTTGCATATGTGTTTCAAGATCCCCAGCCTGTCACTTTCCCGATCCCCAGCCGCCCTCATTTACCACGCTTATCAAAATAAATTTTCCTACCCCTTATACCGGGGTTTTTAAAACAATTTTTAAAGTCCCTTATCCCTGGGACTATGTAATATTAAATCCTGTGTATATATATATATTATAAGTTATACCAGTGTCTTGCGTTGGTATACAGGCTGATATTTCGTCGAGAAGATAAATATTTTCACGAGCCCGAGTGAAAATATTTATCTTCGAGACGAAATGTCAGCCTGTATACCAACGCAAGACACTGGTATAACAAATTTATCACATTGAAGAGCTATTTTTCTGGTTGGTTTAACATATATCACCAACTCAAAAGAAAAACAGGCATAACTCAACGTTGAACAACGACAACGTAAGACATCGTGAGTCGGACAGGCAGCTTCGATCTCTTTTCGATCTGTTCCGCGATGAACAATAAACTGGATGAAATACTTAGCTGACATTCTGACGTTCCTGTTTATGTGGCATATAAAGCTTTGGATGATAATTTATTTCTTATCTTCATCCGCAAATACACAATTTGCCTCGCACAACTTGTTCCAGTAGCGGAACTCGCCCATACAAACTCGCGCAGACAAATTCGCCTGAAACAGGCTTTGCCTGCAGGTGTTGCACACGAGTCCTTGACTGCGTTGGTATATGGGCACGCGCGTTCTTCACAGCATTGGTATACGAGAATTCTGAATTGGTATACCAACGGTGGATAACGAATACGGTCTAATGCACTATGGTAATTAACCAATCAAAACCCTACAATTTACTCTGAAATGTGATAAATAAAGATATTCGTTCTCACAAGAACGGTTGATAGTGGACAGGCATTGTTTTTTTTTATGTAGTTTGCTAATAAAAATTAAAAGGAAATGTAGGCCATCTGTGCTTTCATGTGCTAAGTTAAAATGTAT
>JAVTVY010018374.1:0-73857 GCA_036873755.1 Hanleya hanleyi
AGATACATCCAATGATGGGGGTTTTTCAAGCAGTAGTTGTGGTTTGGTTACCTCAAATTGAGTGTATGTCTTTTGTTTGAACAGCTGATACATCCCTGCAGAGTATGTTAGGCTTACACCACCACCTGTGTTTTTCAATGTGACGTCTGATCGTTTGGCTGCCGATAACTTTTTCACAAGAGCCTTTGTTTTGTTCAATGAGTAACTTTTTGATTTGACATCAGATTTGTTGACGTATCTATAGTTAATAAGCACATTTGCGGCACTGTCAGTTTCTAACTGTGAGATCTGTGGAAACTTCGAAATCTCGCCACTGTCGTTGGGTACATCAGTGGGTGTCCAGTTTTCGTCATGCACGTCCGTCTTTGAAGATGAGAATGGGAGGACTGCCCTATCGTCGGCTCGCTTGGGCCTCATCTTTTGATTGTGCGTAGGTTCAGCGTGCCAATGGAGTGGTATTTATACCGCCGTCAACTTTAAATATCACTTGAATTACATTATTTCTGCCGGTCAAAGTGTGCATGTCCAAAATGGCGGAACCGGACCGGAACTTGCAAGCAGCTCTCGTAAAAGTCTCACGAGAGCCCATTTAGCAGTATGCGCGAAGACGTCTCTGCGCAAGTTCTGCTTTTTTCAAACCGGAAGTTTAGAATTTTAGACGAACAATTTGGGCTTGAAAGACAGACTTCCCTTCATCTGAGACAACCCAAATTGTTACGAATTTCCAGATCAATATCTTCTCCACATTTGGCTCTGTGACCGTAAGTCCCAACTCAGCTTTGTTTTCTCGCAATCTTGCGGACAAAGCGATTTTAGCCCCCATGAGACCAAGCCAATCCAATAAGGCTGCACGCTTACGCGGCAGCCTTAAATATGCCATTATTATCTGAGTCTTTATTAGGGCTATCGGTGGAGGGACAAATGTATTCGTACACACAACTTCACTGCCGCAAAAGCAGCTTATCGAATGGCAGAAGTGGTTGATATACCTGCAAAGGCATGTATCATATTATGTACTGTTTTGCAGTATAGTATTACCTTGTCTTCCTTGAGACTGGTCACCATAGAGGACTGTTCTAACATAGCCCGGTCTAACTCATAGAGCTTTTCCATCTTCTCCTACAAATACACATATAGTTATATACACACACAGTTATATACACACACACACAGTAATATACACACTAGACTTCCTTAATTTATATTGCTTTGTTATGCTGAACCATTCTCCCCTTGACAGAGCGGTCACCTCATACTTTCAGTGTTATACCCTGTGACTGACTTCCTAAGGAAAACCTGGTACGCCTGCACATTCAGGTGTTGATGTTTGACACAAAGTGTGAGAGCTGGGGCTTTTAACTGGAACATAAGGATTTCATAGAATTGTGTAGCGGAGTACATCTGGTAAGCTCACGAAAAGTGGGGACACAACCACCGAAATGGCTGACTTTTATAATGTTTTACACCAAAGTCGTACCACACAGTATATGCCAGTGACCTTGACCTACCTCTAGATCGACCTCCTCATGACTGAGCTGTTTGATCTCATCCTCTATCTCCTGCATCATACGATCCTCCTGATGTTGACGTGAGAACTCTAACATCTTCTTGGGGGCCGTGTACTGGTCAGGACGCAGCAAGTGCTAAACACAGAAAGATTAAATTTGAACAAGTTAAATACATGGAGTTATATTTACATTTACAGGAATATCGAAAATGCTGAAATTTCCTCGACCTTTCCAAGACCTGCCAAAATATGCAAAATTATAATGAATGAACTTTGAACTTTCTTAAAACACTGTGTTAGACTTGCTCTATTGGGGAAGGTTAAGCATTTCGGGGGAAATCTACCTCTCTAAAATGAAGGTAAAAATGGTCCAAAATCTTCAGGCAGCATAACTTACATGTTGTAACATTTTACGACAGTAATTTTCCAGTGAAAGTGACCAGTCTTTTTTTAATATTACCTTTTTATATTGAGTGGCCAGCATATAATTATCACCTCCATAGAGACTGCCCATGGTGACCATGTTATCAACCAGGTTAATCAGGGGACGGTACACCTCCAACTGTAAGACAACCCAGAATAATATTGAGATTTAGATTGAGCAAAGTGATTCACCATCTGTAGGCACAAGATGCAGAAATGAACTGACATTAATCTCTCAAATACAAGATATAAATGTACACGTTGTAGCCAAATAAAGCATTTATTCTTCCATTTTCATTGTAAAATCAATCAAAATTAATACATGTTTTAATGGATTGAAGTGCATGAATGTGTCATAGAAGTTGGGTAAATAACTTAAACAGAAACATCATGGATAACAATTCCTTTATAGCTGCTAGGTTTCAATGCATCCAAGCAGTGCTGGATTGAACTCGAATAACATGAAAAATGGTCCACTGAAGCCGAACAGGTAATTTTACCTTTTTCTCAATCTCGTCACACTGTCGTTTGAGCTCAGCATATCTCCGGTGGTCCTGTTCTAGTCCTGTGTCAGTCACCAGTCCCTCTCCACTCCTACAGTGACATGATCATGTGATGGGGGGTCAGAACTAAATTCAATCAGGAATCTTAAGTCTCAACCAAATGAAAGCAAGAGATATGTTCACATACTCATAGACTAAAGAAGCATGAAGAATTCCAGCACTGAGCCATGCCAGTGGCATCAGTTATACTGAACTGGGAATCGCCTTGAAATCCAATATCAGGTATACCGTAACATAACCATATCCATGTTTGGAATTTCATTACTATGTCCAGCGAAACCTGTGTAAACTGACCATGCTTGAAACCAGATAATAGTGTTGGTTTGACAGGGTTCTGGTTCATCAAGATTCAAAATACCTTAAATTTAAGTACTGGGACTTAAGATTCGAATCATTATTTCACAAGTTTTCCGATTGGAGATGAACTCTGCGGATAGAAATGGATAACATGTTTCACAGAAAACCATTACCCGTAGATCACATACCAAAATTGAGTCAGTCCACCATTTTCGAGTCAATCAGACAATTGTTTCTCAAAGTTACAGGCCAGACATGAATTCTCTGGACAGAAAACCAAGTGGTCAGCTGCGGTGATAATATTGCTAATATGGACATGTCGGGAGTTTGTTAGAGAATACGAATTGTGAACTGCCCAAGGCTCCGACATGTCTGCACAAGATACATGTAGTTCATGTCTGAAATTATCACGTGAACCAAATGCCATTCCACATTTTTTTCATGAATGTATTACAATGTGGGACTCTTATCAGCTGTTGAATGCCTTTGACTTCAATCGGGAAACTGTACTAGTTATACAGTATATTTTCATTTATTTTGTTGATTGACATTTTTCTGTCAGAGTCAGATTCTTTCACTGGTGCTTTTCAGAATTAAAGAATTCCAGTGAACTTCATTTGGTATATATGTAAATCTCTCAAGATCGTGAATAACACTGGATCGGAAATGGACAAACACAAACAGCATATATTCAATGCTGCATAGTTTGACATGTAATGTTGGCCTGGCATTTGTCCATTTCAGGTCCGATATTACCATTGTCCAACTCAATCTCTCTGGTTGTCAACTGGTGATAACACAGATAATTTTATGAGTATTGGTAATAAAATATTACGCATTCTGCTGAAAACTCTTCCCGAGTCCATCCAGTCTTTCACCTTCTTCTGTGTTCATGTTCACTGGCCTGATATCTCTCAATCTTATCTTCATCTGTATTCATGTTCACTGGCCCAATGTCTATCTTACCTTCTTCTGTATTCATGTTCACTGGCCCGATGTCTCTCTACCTTAAATTACCTCATTCTGTATTCATGTTCACTGGCCCAATGTCTATCTTACCTTCTTCTGTATTCATGTTCACTGGCCCGATGTCTCTCTATCTGCTGCCTGTAGAAGTCCCTTGCAAACTCTAGTCCAGATTTGTTACGCCTCAGCTGAATCAATAGTAGCACCAACTCTTCATGCTGGAAGTAGAACCAGAGTCGTGAATGAGTGAGTGAATACGATTTAATGTCACTTTACACAGAATGTCAGTTATATCACAACATTTGGGTCCTCTTTCTTTTCACATCCGAGACCCCACAGGTGGGTCATATTCCTAATTTCAAACAACAATATAGGGCCGACACATATAGCTCAGCCAAACTCATGACATCATTATTATTATCAATATGTACCGAATCAGGCCTTATTTTTTCAAAATCTGGCGTGAACGATTTACCGTTCGCGTGATTTTTTGCGTACGTAACCGATCGTTCGGTTACGCACCAAGTTCGCTGCGTAACCGATCGGTTACGTGAAAGGTAACGTAAATTTAATACATATTACCATTTGCTCAGGGACACGAACAATATACGAGAAAAAAATAACTGCCGACCACGCTGACGTAATGCCGCTGCTCTCAATTGCCCCGGTAATTGTGGCAAATTCAAACTGCTGGACATGGACAGTACGACACTTGACAGCCACATCGTGATATTTTCTCGTCACACGACTATTGTGTATTCACTAATGATTAATTGCCATACCATTTATAAACCGACGGAATCTATGCTTAATTTCTAATAGAACAGCTGTAAATCCAATCTGTAAACCCGCTCTAGTCCGTATCATCAGTTTGCCATGAGGCTTATGTCTGTCCCATTCTGATTTTGACTCCAGGGCAGGGGTGAAAGAGCACGCATACACAATTAACTGTTTTCCCATTGTTCAAACAAAAAGATATTTATTCTCCCGAAACCATGAGAACATTACACTAGTGTGAAAAGAATAAAGATTATCTTACTGTTCATAAGAGAACAAATACCAACGAAATGCTATTTGATTTACGGAGAAACTTAACTCCATCTCCCCCACAGTTTTCATTGTTTTTGGACATGAACCACACTGGCCGGGATAGACTCACTTGAGTCACTTGGCAAAATCAACAGGGGTGAAAGGTGTAACAAAGCTGAATACGAGTTCATATTTATTTGATCATATGAATATTTTATACCCGTCAAAACGGTGGCATTATTTCAATGACATAAGAATAAGGTAACGGTTCATTCGAATACAAAACCCAAGAATGATGGTGTTGTAATTTGCATGCGACGGTCTTTCCACCCCCCGTGATCACCAGACTTCATGATTGAGATCGCCCGGTGCTGGCAGCACGTGTTGAGGTCAACATGCTGTAAATGGCAGTGCTGACCTATTTCCATCTGGGCATGCGTAATTGTCTGGCCAGTGAAAACGAAACCACTCCGACACAAACAATTTAACCAGGCCATAAGCAATTCATGATTTATCAAACAACCACGGCCGTGTAAATTAGCCTGCCAGTCGACAATAGGAGAAAGAGAAAGTGCACGGTATACGCGCAAATATAACTGTCGCCACTTATTTTATTTCCAGTTTGTGCAGACAGACATTGCCGACTTACGAAAATAAGCTAGCAGATAAAATTCGCCCCACGTGAACGGTGACCGTTCGCGTAAAATACGATTTGCGTAACCTTCACGTAACCTGAACGAGCGTTCGCGTCAAAAAATAAGGCCTGCCGAATTCTCATGGGTCTTTATTGACAATGCATTCCATTGGAGTCATATTTTAAGCTATTACATGCACATATAATTCTAAGTTTATTTTCATGATAACCTCGTCACATGACAACGCTGGGGGCTAGCTCTGTCAGCTGTTCAACAACCGGGCACTGCGGCTCCCGATCGCCAAACTTTAAAACATATACCCTATATTTCCATTTATTGCATTAATGTATATTTTTCTCTCAGTTTACCGATACTTTCACATGAGCTTTTCGCGGATGAAGAGAAGTTTCTCTGAACATATGTGTAACACTCTTGGCTTGCACCTGGCTTTGAAATTGACACACATAGATGAATATAAACACTTTCAAACATGTTTGGTCTAACAGTGATGACAGCCCACCGACTCAGATCATTATCAGACTCATTCTCTCTGAACGTCAACCAGTGATATTGTAGATAATTTCAGGCATATTATTGACAATAGGGGTTGTGAGGATTGTTTTTCATCTCCTACACGAATTCAAAGGTACAAGTACCCATAATGTTTCAGTTGGCAATATTGAAGATTTTGAACAAACCTTACTGGCACATAATTTGGTGCTACGGAACAGTGATACAAATTTCAGAAAATATGGTAAATGATCTAATAATACAATCACTGTATTAAAATCCAATCATTCCCAATTTTATGAACAAAATCCAATCAGTCGTAATAATCTGATCGTCCCCTAAAATCAGTGAAATGACCAAGAAATAATGGATAATCAGCACAATTTTTGGGCTACATGTATTTATGTCAACTTCCTGTTCTAATTAATTTAATCACCAGCTGATTATATGGTGGAAAACTTCATTTCTTGTGATTGAATTATTGGAGGATTTACCACAGGGTAATGGAGTACGAGTTCTTATACACGGAGTTGATAGATGTGAAAATCAATGTCTGTTGCATACATACATATATAGTGTTAGCGAAAGAATTTGGACAGGTGAAAATTGGAAACCGTAACATGGGAGAGATAGGGGAAAACAGCGAAGTACGGTAATTCCCCTAATAATTCGATCACAGGAAGTGCAGCAAAAATGGCTTATATCTGAAAATATTCTTCATGGCACCAGCTACAAAGTGTCACATTTTGATTGAATTATTAGGGGAATTACCGTAGCCCATCCAAATCCAGCAAAATTTAATATTTGGACAGGCAGATTTGATATCCTGGCTAACAGCCTACATACATGCACACATGTTTTCCTGAGAATTGAACACAGTTACAGCTTACATGTACTATGGTATGATATACTTACAGATTTCCCCAGGAGGTTTTCAGCATTTAAGCTGAGTCGTAGTCTTGTCCCATTGATAGGATACCTTGGGAGTATGTTTTTCGTCTCCTACAAACAGTTCAAAAGTGTACTTGTAATAGAATTTCAGCAGGCTAAATGTTCAGTTATTGAAAAGCAGACAAGAAGTGAGAACCTTACAGGCACAACAATAGTTGAGTATCATTATTACGCATAAATTTTCTCAAAATTTAATGTTATGCTGGACAAACCAGAAGATCTAGACTTACAAGGACGTCAGAATCTGGCATATTGGGGTCTTCTTTCACAGTTTGTATGGGTACTCTGTCAGGGTGTGGGCGATGTCTCCGGGTATCTCCACCATGAGGGGGACTACCCACGGACCCATAACCTGACCCTGATCCTCTGCCACTGTAGTACGGGTCAGACTGGGGCTGCTTACCATACACTATGGAAATAGTAGGAATTTAAAATACACACAGATACATATAAGTCTTCCATAGAATCAGATCCATTGCATCTGGCTTGAGTGTGTTGAACAATGTCAAACTTTGTCTTTCCCAAATACCCTATTTTTTCTAATTATTCAGATGGTAAACCTTAACCTCAGGCATCTGCGGAGAGAAATTCTGCTAACATTCTACAAATTTCACCTTCTATCTTTTTAATTCTCGAGATAAATAACATATAATGTCACATGTTGCTGTTCAGTATATTGTGATGCTCATATGTGATGCCAATTGACTGTTAGTATCACATGATTCATTTTGTTCTCTGAGTGGCAAAAGAAGGAGAACAAGGGTTTAAATAAATGGTAGGGCCATTTATGCTGCATAGACTACATACAGTTAACCTCGAGTTAGGATTGGTGAAGATAATTTTATCTGATGGCTGCAGTTCAGTGTCCTAAAAGTGTACAATGATTTAGCTTTCAGAAAGTATGAGGTTATGGGGTGGGGCAAGGCATAGTTTGGTCCTTTGAGGGTCGGGCCCAGTTCCCTGGGGTGGAAACTACCTCCCAATGGTTATAGAGCTCTCCAATAAGTGTACAATAATGGGCGTAACAGTAATTTGGCGGGTTTTTGTGGATACAAACACAGCACGTGTATCCACATTTTAAAAATCACCAAAAACTTGGTTTTCCAAAAATGTGGATACATACACTATAATGGCGATGTATCCACATTTTATTAACATTGTAATGACTGCTATACTTTATAATTCATCGTTATAAAAGCCGTAGGCCTACGATTATGAAAAGTTCTCGAGTCGCGACTTTGGATTTCTCGAGACGAAGCTAAAAAAACTAAGGCCAAAACTAACTCCAACGGCGTCGATCTTTGACAGTAAAACAGCAGGAGGTACTTACAGCAGCAGGATCTGTTAGACTGAATTACTAGAAACTTAGCATTCAAATAATCGTATTGTTCGACTGAGTTTTAGGAGTGAAAGTTGAGATGGATGGGAAAGAGATGCTATTATTTCGCGGAGCTTCTTGTTGCTTTTGTCAGCCATATTGGAGACTTGTAGAGTCCAATTTTCTGATTGGTTGAATAATAGCTGGGCGGGGCTATTACACAGATTTCAGCCAATCAAACTTTTCCTTACGCGTCACCTGCAGTTGATGTAAAATTTGGACTTCCGATTGTTTGAAGTTTCTTGGGACATATAGTATCTCTTTCCCATCAATACGAGGAGTAAAACAATTATGTACTCCTAAAATCTCTAAATTATAAGTAACCGAGTTCAGAAGAATTCATGCCACACATGCAAGTATTTCCGATTTCGATTTAGCCCTGAAAAGTCGGGCGAGAAATTGAACAAAAAATGTTGTGACGGCACTTCACCCGGTAGAAATAGTCAACCTAAACATTTTTTAAATTTAGGTTTTAAAAGTTAGAATTGAGTATTTAGTTCTATAGAGATGTTTACATTGCAAATAAAATGTGGATACATCACTTATATAGAAGGTGTATCCACATTTTTGAAAAAACATCTGATTTTACGTCTCGCGAAAATGTGGATACACTTCCTATATAGGCGATGTATCCACAAAAACCCGCCAAATTACTGTTACGCCCAATAATGGATGATGGGGTATGGTGAGGCTTTGTTTGGGAGATAGAGGGTGGGGACTATCCCACAGTGGTAATAGATGTGTCCCATTGGGTATATCATGTAAGCTTTCAGAATATATAGGTTATGAGGTGAAAAGAGACTTAGTTCTGGAGATAGAGGGTGGGGTTCAGTTTCCAGGAGATGGGTACTACCCCAAAGGAGTAACTGATGTGTCCCATAAATATGTTTAGCAATCCTAGAAAATTTTAGCCAATACAGATGGGAAAAAAGAAACCTTTAAGCAGCCCAGAGAAAACCTTGGCGAGGCTTAGTTCTGGAGATTGAGAGTGAGGCTTAGTCCCCCAGGGCCTGAGGATACTGGATGAGTACCAGAAGTATGTTTATCAAGCCAAGAACATTTTAGCCCACCCAGAAGGGAAAACAACTTTAACCAGCCCAGAGAATAAACAAAAACAACAAGCTGAGTAGCTAGCAGGTCCTCCGCCAAGTAGCCTGTTTGAGAGCGTACAGTATATACGCTTCCAATATCTCCTTAAATATAACTTGGAAAGTGGATATATGTATGTGGAAAGAAACATTTATCTGGAATTGTTGAGAAAATTTGAGGAGGTTTGGGAAGCAGTAATGGGTAGTGTAACACTGGAATGTAAGTCTGTAGTTGAATATGGACTTGGGGATGGTGCGGTTTATAAATCGATGGGTGGAATAGATCAAGATATCGCGTTCACAACACAGATGGGTACAATATGGTTGAGTGAAATCCAAGATTGTCAATGGCAGCCATCTTGGATTACATACCACCTCAATGAAAATCAATACCAATGGCCGTCTAACTGATGTGAAGCACCGTCTCAAGTTTGAAGTCAATCGGGCGAATTGTTCTCGCGATACCGCGTTCACAAGATGCGGGACGGACGGAATCCAAGATGGTCAATGGCAGCCATCTTGGATTACATACCTCAGTGAAAATCAATACCAATGGCCATCTACATGTAACTGATGTGAAGCACCTTCTCAAGTTTGATGTCGATTGGTTGAGTTGTTCTTAAAATATCATGTTCACAAGATGCAGGATGGATGGAATCCAAGATGGTCAATGGCAACCATCTTGAATTACATACTACATGTACTACAGTGAAAATCAATATCAATGACTGTCTAACTGACGTGAAGCACCTTCTCGAGTTTGAAGTCGATTGGTCGAATTGTTCTCGACATATCGTGGTCACAAGATGGGAGACGGATGAAATCCAATATGGTCAATGGCAGCCATCTTGAATTACATACCTGAGTGAAAATCAATACCAATGGCCATCTAACTGATGTTAAGAACCTTCCCAAGTTTGAAGTTGATTGGTTGATTTGTTCTCGAGATATCGCGTTCACAAGGTGTGGGACAGACAGAATCCAATATGGTCAATGGCAGCCATCTTGGATTACGTACCTCAGTGAAAATCAATACCAATGGCCGTCTGACAGACGCGAAGAACCTTCCCAAGTTTGAAATCGATTGATCGAATTGTTCTTGAGATATTGCGTTCACAAGATCTGGGACGGATGGAATCCAATATGGTCAATGGCAGACATCTTGGATTACGTACATCAGCGAAAATCAATACCAATGGTCGTCGAACTGATGTGAAGCATCTTCTCAAGTTTGAAGTCGATTGGTTGAATTGTTCTCGAGATATCGCGTTCACAAGATGTGGGATGGACAGAATCCAATATGTCAATGGCAGCCATCATGGATTACGTACCTCAGTGAAAATCAATACCAATGGCCGTCTAACTGATGTGAAGCACCTTCTCAAGTTTCAAGTTGATTGGTCGATTTGTTCTCAAGATATCGCGTTCACAAGATGTGGGACGGACGGACGGATGGAAGGACGGACGGAAGGACGGACAGACGGCTAGCATTTCCAAGTCCTCCCACCACTTCGTGGCGGAGGACAAAAACAACTGACATCAGACAGATGGAGATTGCATCACATCCATGGCTAACATATGTGAGCGAACAAAATGAAAAAATGTTGCAAACATTTAGAGACCAATATGATCACAAAGTTAAGGTGCCTTTGCTTCTACATTTATGGGGTTGATCAGGGAAACGATGTGAGCAGAAAGTCTGCTATAAACCCACAAACAGACATCACCAGCAAACAGCAGATATACCACCTTTACCAGGAAAATATTCACAACAATTGGCCTTTAGATATATAATAAAGCATAAAAGCTCTGAAGCAGTTCATATGGATAATAATCAGGTACGTACAATTAAATGCTTCCATTTCAATACATGAAACAGGCAGAGACAGTGAAGGGAACGAATGGGAGAGAATCAGGAAGTGACCTACCTCTAACACTGTATGGATCTTGGTCCTGTCCATCCTGATAGTCTCCATGATTGACTGGTGCCTGGAGATTCTGTACCCGGTTATCTAATCCCTGTACAGGATCTCTCTGAAATCAAAATTCACAAATGACGGTACAGTGAAACCTGTGAATACCAACACCTGGGTAAACTGACCAACCTCTAAATATCAAAGTCCTAGGTTCATTGGGCATTCATGAGTTTGGGTACTTATTTCTACGAAGTAGGCTCTCATTTGCAAATTGTCTGGTAATGAGTCAGTCAGTCAGTGAGTGAGTCCATCCGAATGGGAGAACCGTTGGCAGACATTACAACCTTGATTTTTTGCATGGAAGTACATTAGGGGACTGTTACCAGCAAGTTCTGAGCTGCCCTACTGTTGATGAAAATTTGATCTACTTAGGTGACCTATAACATTACGCTTGGACCCCCAAGTCATCTAGGTGACTTTGTTTACATTAGGCTTGTCATCTTCCTCACCCTACTTCGTAGGTCCTGTGACGTAAGTCACATTACTAATGTTATATAACCATTTTTTTTTTGTACAAAAAAATGTTTATCTGAGAAAACCTGCTTTTACAAAATTTTATATAAAGGACAATTTTTCTCGAGAGTGTAACAATAACTTCAATATTTCCCCTCATAACTATGAAAGGCATTGCTTTTCATTGAAATGAATACCAGAGTCCAAACAGATTCTTGCAATCCGACTCTACAGGAATCCCAGCAATACATAGCTATCAATTCTAGATGGATTGCTGAATTTTACAAATTCTCATGAACTATATTGCGGGACAGCAGACAGGAATCTTGATTCTTTGATTTTTTTGGAGAAGAAAGTCCCATATGATAGATGTATTGTGTTGCAAAACTGAAGGTTGGTATTAAAATTTAAAGAGGTAGATCAGGACATTGTCAAGCAATTAGACAAATCCACAGAAACTACACTTTTCCATCATTATTAATGCTCAAGTAGAAAGATAGAAATACCAATGTATTGCAAACAAGTCACAGCATGAAGAATCCATGTATTTCACGGGTCGGTCACATATTGTGGGACATAACCTGTAACCTAAACTGTAACCTGTCATGTGTGTGTATAACCTGTCATATAATGAACTATGTCATAGTGAGGATGGAATATAAACATATACTAAGATACCTTGGGTATAACTGGTTGTTTAGGGGGGAACATCGGTGATGGGTACTGGAAGAAGTTGGGATTCTGCCGTCTCATCCTCTCATTTTCAGCAGCAATGAGTAGATCTTGCTGTGTGTGAGGGGTCTTGTCTTGAGCCAGTTCTTCAGCTATCTGTTGTCTCATTCCCACAGGGAGTGGGGGTCTCTGGGGGTTTTCAGCTGACAGGTTCATGTAATTGTTCATACTGCTGGGTGGACTGACCGTCAGACCAGGGTTTTTCCTCGGTGAGTGACTGCTGTCCGAGCCCCCCGGGGACTGGTGGTCAGTTTTCCCTTTACGGTGCGGCACAGCGTAGATTTGAGAGTCCCTCTGGTAACCTTGATCAAGATTTGACCTTTGGGGTTCTAAAGGTATTACATGTAGGTCCGAATCGGGATAATTTGTCCTTAATGGAAGCTCCCTACCAGACCCCATATAGTTTTCACTTTGATTTATATCTCTGCCATTTCCTGGAAATTTCCTCAATTTATTCACAGTAGCATAATCACCAGATGGCTGGAGGTCTCTGTAACTTCCACTCTGTAAAAAGTTATCTCTTTCTGACCCAGCATAGCTCGTTCTGGGGTCTATGTGTTGGTTTCTGGGGTCATTTCTTTCTGACTCAGCATAACTTGTTCTGGGATCATTTGGGTGGTCTCTTTCGGACCCAACATAACTTGTTCTGGGGTCATTGGATCGGTCTCTGAGTCTGTCTCTTTCTGACCCAGCATAATTTGTCCTGGGGTCAGTGGGTCGGTCTATTTCTGACCCAGCATAACTTGTCCTGGGATCAATGGGTCGGTCTCTTTCTGACCCAGCATAACTTGTCCTGGGATCAATGGGTCGGTCTCTTTCTGACCCAGCATAACTTGTCCTGGGGTCAGTGGGTCGGTCTCTTTCTGACCCAACATAACTTGTCCTGGGATCAATGGGTCGGTCTCTTTCTAACCCAGCATAACTTGTCCTGGGGTCAATAGGTCGGTCTCTTTCTGATCCAGCATAACTTGTCCTTGGGTCATTGGGTCGGTCTCTTTCTGACCCAGCATAACTTGTCCTGGGATCAATAGGTCGGTCTCTTTCTGACCCAGCATAACTTGTCCTGGGGTCAATAGGTCGGTCTCTTTCTAATCCAGCATAACTTGTCCTTGGGTCATTGGGTCGGTCTCTTTCTGACCCAGCATAACTTGTTCTGGGATTAATGGGTCGGTCTCTTTCTGACCCAGCAAAACTTGTTCTGGGGTCACCGGGTTGATGTCTGGGGTCATTGGATCGATCTCTCTCGGATCCAGCATAACTTGTCCTGGGGTCATTGGGTCGGTCTGATCCAGCATAACTCCCGCGAAAGGGTGGGTAACCATTCCTCATTTGTCTCTCTCTCTCAGAGCCTGTATAGCTAGCCTGACTCTGCCTGTCCCCCGACATACTGGGGCGGCCTTGCACTTGCGCAGCATGACGATCATGCTCCAGGTTGGAATGACTTGTCCTCATGTTAGGATCCCTATCAAGGTCACGATAGCTATTTCTCAAGCGCTCCTCGATCTGAGGGTCAGTGTAACTCCTTCTCAAGTTCGGATCACCTGACAGATCAGCATAACTAGTTTTCATACCCTGATCACCTCGATTGTGTGGATTTGAGTAGCGGTTTCTCATGACCTGGTCATCCTCCGTGTCATAGCCCGGCCTCGTTTGCCGACCCCTCTCGGATTCCGTGAGGCTCTGACGTGCAGCTGCTCGTGGCTCGTTGTAGCTATCTCTCATCTGCGGATGACCGTGGTGATAAGGGTCAGGGTCCGATGGGTCGTCATATCCTGACCGTGAGTATTTATCAGGGGGATGATTACTGATCCTATCACTGGTATATGATAATCTACTATTGTCTAAATTACTGTTACTCTGGTGAGGATGGAGGGGCCTGTCATGCCTGTTAGATCGGGGGCTCAACTGACTGACATCAGCGTTACTGGCATGCTGACTGGGAGGGTGGAGGGGCCTGTCATGTCTGTCTGAGCGCGGGCTCAGCTGGCTGACATCGACGTTACTGGCGCGCTGACTGTGAGGATGGGAGGAGTAAGAGTCACGCTGAGAATGAGAATGTCTTGTGCCTACATTGTCAATGTTATAATTTCCTAAATGCTGCCTGGACTGATTGTCTTTGGGTGAAGGTATCTGACCCTGGTGATGACTTCGAGGGTCAATATTGTGACCCTCGATTGAAGGATCCTGCCCCCTTCTGGGATGACCTTCGAATGAAGAATTTTGGGGCCAGTTGCGTTGTTCATCGTAAGCTGGGGCTGTGGGGTGGTGATGTTGAGGGCGACCATCTCCAAGATAGGGGCTGTGAGGGCTGTAATCAGGTGGCTTGTAGTTGTTATTGTTGCGCTCATAGTCATGTGCAGACTCTTGCCTGAACAGAAAGAAGGTGGACAAGATGTTAACTTTCAACAAAAACTTTTGATAAGACCCCCTCCTCCTACGTCTGATATTCAAAGAAGAAGAATGAACAGTTATAATAATAAAGCATTTTTTTTTCATTTATAAACAGAAGGAGAATTTCATACAAATTTAGGTGTTTGGTGGAAAGATTTTTAATCAGTTTTGCAAGCAAAGAAAAGAAAATCAAATGGATATCGACAGAAATTATGTAAACAGTTTCATGATGAAGGTGAGGTGGTACAGGAGTGCAATTATCCGGAACTTCTGATATAACCATTTCATGCATGATGCTCTACTACTCGACAGGTGCATGCATCAGTTCTGGGTAATTCTGGATAGCTCTGGTAGTTCTCCTCACAGCTCTTCCTATGCTTTTTATGGGGAAGCACTTTAGTTTTTGGCATCTATCATAACTATTCCCCACTATAGGTTGCTCAAATTTGTTTAAATGTTACCATATAATAATTCCTCTAATAATTCAATCACAGGAGGTGAAATTTCCCACCATAAAATCTGGGGGTCATCAAATTTATTAGAATGGAAAGTTGACAAAATGGTTCACAATCATGCATATAATCCATTATTTCTTTGTTATTTCAATGATTTTAGAGGGTGATGAAATTGGGGGTGACTGAACTTTGATAGGGGGATTGAATTATTAGGTGGATTATCATATTAATTATTCAGCAGTGAATTATAAAAACTTTCCCCACTCGTAAAAGTGATATTTGACTGCAGTTAAATAACACTTTTGTTAAAGATGACTGATAGTTATCCTTCTGTCTTTCATTCAAAATACTTGTGATATTCAAGTGCATTCATGCAATATCCTCCATGTTCACAACTGACCTGCTATGATCCACCTGAGCAATGGTAGCTAGGTGTATAACTCTCGTCCAACTGTCCAGCTCCTCTTGGTTATCTGTGGCCAGGTAATACGTCTTCATGTTCTCATGCTCTATCTGAGACAGGACAAAGCAATAACAGTAGAGTGAAAACCTGCGTATACCGACACCTGGATAAACCAACCAACCTCTAAATACTGACATTATCCATGGTCCCAATATTTAATTTAAAGCATTTTGAGCTTTGATAAACCAGAACTGTAATCGAGCCAATATATTTGACCCATAAGCAGTATCTCAATCTGAGTTTTAGTACAGAATCTATTTCCAGTATTGGATCCAGAAATTAGTATTACCCAATTTTTATCCATTTAAATGGCTAAACATTCGATGCTTCTGAATTGGTTTTCATGGCATTTAGCTTTGTCATTTAAGACAATTGATTGGATAACAAACCAAATAAACACGACTCCGCCGACATATCTCCAGTTTTGATATGACAAGCATCAAAAGACTGGGGACCAGATCATCACAACAGACACAGACGAAAGGGCCCCAGCTGTATATTTTACTGTTATGAACTTAGCTGTGGGATACAAAGAATATGGCTTTAACATATTACATATTTCAAAACTTACCTTGAATGAGAAGCGCCTGTTAATTCCGTCTCGTAAGTTACACAGGCTGACCTTATAACTGGGCAGTAGAATTGAGCCAGTTTCACCCTTCTCACTATCATCTACAATACAATTAAATATTCTAATTTTAATGTCCGGATATATCACAAACTATACCCACACAATGCATTTGAGTTGTACATTTGAGTTTTTAAATGGGATGTTAAACCATATTAATTCTCTCTCTCTCTTTGAGCTTTTAAGTAGTGAGCATTTTATTCAACATGCAAAATACCTGACCAAAACTTCTGTCCAATGAACTACTGGCTACGTGTAATGTTACATTAAACCTGACCAAAACTTCTGTCCAATGAACTACTGGCTACGTGTAATGTTACATTAAACCTGACCAAAACTTCTGTCCAATGAACTACTGGCTACGTGTAATGTTACATTAAACCTGACCAAAACTTCTGTCCAATGAACTACTGGCTACGTGTAATGTTACATTAAACCTGACCAAAACTTCTGTCCAATGAACTACTGGCTACGTGTAATGTTACATTAAACCTGACCAAAACTTCTGTCCAATGAACTACTGGCTACGTGTAATGTTACATTAAACCTGACCAAAACTTCTGTCCAATGAACTACTGGCTACGTGTAATGTTACATTATGTGAAGTTAACTTTTATCAACAGAACAGTTGTATTACAAAAGTGAAAATGTGTCATACATATGAATTTTGTCCACACTATTCATCATGAGATGCAAATACCATTATATTATTGAGCATTTGGGGAGCAATACTCAAAGTCACACAAACTCATTACCTATTATCATAAGCTCTAAGCTAAAGAGACAAAGGATACAATGACAGTTTCTATACCAACCTTTGTAGAAAAATAAACAGAAATCTGCTAACACGCACCATCGTTTCTTCCACGATTTTAACGGGGCAGTTTCCTGTCGAAAATGATACAGAACAAAGCCAGAATCCATGAGCGATCACTGCATGTGCATTTCAAACAATAAATGCACTGAATGTCTGGTGAATAAGCTGGATAATTTTCAGGAGTTTTCATCTACGAGAAGGGAGTTTACAAAAGCTGGAAGGAAAATTCAGTGGAATCTTCGATAATAAATTTCAGAACAAAATATGCTGCAATGTCACATACATTGTCATGATTGTGAGTACTAGTTACTTATTCAAGTGACATTTCAGAGGTGAAAGTAAGTATGAAAGACATGATTTATTGTGGATAACAAGTGGTATGTGGATGACAATGCCATAGATCAGTCTTTGGTATGGAGGATGTTTACATTCTTACCTGTTTATAGAGCCAAGCCCGTTTACTCACTGTGGAGTGATGAGACCGTTTACCTGAGGGTGCTTTATCAAGAACTCTGAAAAAGTAGTCCAACAGATCAATGAATATGACATACCCTAGGATATAGTATTGAGAGGGATTTGAAGTTCTACTGTAACGGCTGATGAAGACTAGTGGCATTATATTTGTGTTGAATAGAAGTTGGGAATTTAACTAAATCGCATAACAATGCCTACATCTATACCATTAAACCTGCTGGTGTCTGCCTGCCCGCTCATAACTCAATAACCACGAGACAGAGGTATCATATATATTGTATTGTAAAGGTATTGCTGTGGAGAGTGATATAGAACTATTTTGAACTGGGTTCCTGGGGGTGGGGGCTGGTAACACCCAATTTGTTTTTCTACCTTATAAGTATATATAAGACATGTAAGACAGACCATATAAAATCAGTACAGATCATGTATCATGGACATGTGTTCGTAGTATGCCAGGTTAACGAAGTACAACCGTCAGATCCCACAATCAGTAGATAACTGTTGTCCAAATTGAGTTTTCCAATAACTAGATAACAGTATTATAGAGAGATACAATTTATATGTAATTGTAAATGTCTTGCTCCAGTAAAATCAGTGCAGAACCTGGAATGGTCTACATGTATGCTGAGGCTGTTCCTAGCAATACAATTGTCAGATTCCACATTCTGTATCTAGATGTCCTCCGAATTTAGTTTTCCTATAAATGGTTGGCCTTGAAGTGAATTACCGTAAAATATATGAAAGTTATGGAACTAATACCTGATACTCATATAAATATTGCCTATAGTTTACTGAATAATTCGCCCTTTAATCTTTTTTCCTGTTGGATCAGAATTGTAATATATAGCCACCAAACCAGTCGACTTGTGAACACTATTTTGTGACTGCATTACAATGTGACAAATATGCCCGCGAAGCAGGTCATTTCCTCGCTATGTATATGAACACTTGTACAAAGGCTTACTTTTGTTTGCTCGACTTTCTCTGTGGGGCCTGAAAAAGCAAAAGCAAAACAATTAGGATGAACAGGGTAGACAGACAGTGAATATATCAATAATTTCCATACCCCAGTACTAACATCCGATCAAATACAACGTTTACAGTTACGTGTAGAAAATGGACCTGCTGAGATTATCCAGTGTCTTCCGTGATCTCTCTAATAAATCAAGCTATAAAACTCATATTGTGGGCTGAAGTTGGATTCATATTGAACATTCCCTCATGTTTTTTTATGACTGACCTTGCGACATAAATACCTATCTATTATGATATACTGTTAACTAGGATTTCCTAAGTAATAATTCAAAAGTTGGGGGAGTATATAGAATATAGTGTATATATTTTTTACTTCCTAACCAGCCTGAAGCAGATTGTAGCTTGAAATGATCAAAGCCTCATTCATTCAAAATAACACATATGTCAGATGCATCTCCCCCAAGAAATAATGATCCGGACATAAAGTGATGCTTCAAGGCCAGCTCATACACATCAAACGGCTTCCCACCAGTATTCCAAGAGTCAACCCTAATTGATTTATTTCAATTAGTCCAAATATGTATGTACATAAAATGTATAGCAAGATGGACTAAGTGAAAAGTAAAAAGCACCCGCAAGAATATCCATAGGAAGTTGCCAGGGTAACTGAATTATGAATGGATTGTGGGAAGTGATCAGGTCAGCATATGTCCTGAGGTTATGCCAGGGTCTGGGTTGACATGGTTCACAGGACAGCTAATAGTTTACCACAGGTTACTCCAGCATGATGTACAGGTCGCACAGTACCTGTTGTCATGCTGAGAATGTTTAACCTAGAAATAATAAGCCCACATAAAAGAGATTTCACTTCCTCACAATGTGACAGTGGGATTGTTTATGTAGGTCAGAGGACTGGCAGGAGGTCCTTCTATCTTCTATAGAAATCATCTACCTAGCAGAGTGCCTGTGTTAGTATCTGACATACCTGAGGTAAGTCAGGTATGACAGGTAAATCACAGGTACACATATAATGAAAGATGGAAATTGGTTTGTCCTAACACTGAGCTTTTCGTGGAGAAATCCAGGGATACGATCAGGTATCATGTAACAACATTCAAACCTATATTATTTATTTTCCCACGAGGCTATGTGTTACACTTAATGATATGAACGCATACAGTCAAAATAAAAGAATTCAGAGCATGTCCATTCCATCAGAATGCTTTGAGGCTCTACATGTGGGGGTCATTGAAGGAATACTTAAGATCTGCTTCGTATATGAGAAGATACGTGACTGTTAACGCAATGGGTAGAAAGCCCAAATTTAGACTGAGAAGAAATATCAGAAGATCAAAACACAAAATTTGAAGTGAGATACCAGGTACCATACCCATGATGTGTCAGTTTGATTGCCCATCACACCCCACCCCACACAGGTGAAGCCCCAGCTATGTGCTATAAGAGTTAAAGCAGTGGTTGGAATATATGCAGTACAAGGAGATGAGTCAGTATTATAGTGTGTTTGTCTTCACACACAGCTCTTTATAAGCAGGTACAAACTGAGCACACTAGTACTTCTAACACTGTCAACACATCAACAGGTGAACAATAGAGCCTGGCTGTAAACACTCACACTTAAATGTCAAACTGGACCTCTCACATCAAAGACAGATCAACCAATTCAATACCACTAGCTCTGGGATATATGTAGATCGAAGGGGGTGGAGGAATTTCATCATAAATTGTGGGTGACTGATTGGTAGAAAGTACTTTGTCTTACCTGTCTGTTTTCAAATGGAGAAGTCTTGGGGGATGATGGACTCTCCACTGGCAAACTGTCAACAAAAAAAACAAGTTTCTTCATTATCTTAATTTGTTAACTTCAATCTTCCATGCCAGACCAAAGATGAAGATTGCGGAAAACATGCATGTACAGATGTAGGCCTGTATAGATATACAGGGATTCAAAGAAGTCATTTTCTGCCACTGGTAAATTAATATCAATCACCCAACAAGTTTAATTACTCATACTAACAGTTTATACAAAGTTCATCAAGAATAGTTGTACATCAGAAAAGAAACTAAAAACATTTACCTGTAATTTGAATACAAAATACTGGAAATTTGAATTTCCATAAATTCCAGCTCAAGTTCTATGTCAGAAGACAAAGATTGGAGAAAACTTGCATGTTTATTACTATATTAAACATGTACATGTACCTGGAGAATATGGTAATCCCTCTAATCATTCAATGAAACAGGAAATGAAACATTCTAGTGAGTGAACAGGAAGTTGACAAAATCATTCAAATCATCCATTATTTCTTCATTATTTCAATTATTTTAGAGGGTGATCAAATTTATTAGAACAGCCAATTGAATTTTGTCCCCAAAATTGGGGGTGATTGCATTTTGAGCTACATGTACATGTAGGGGAATGGAATTATTAGAGGGGTTATCATCGTTTGTGTTCAGGAATATCTACATAGACACCTGCAGAACTGAACTTCCGAAAGTTCGACGTTCGTGGAAGAAGATCATGAAAGGCAAACATGGCCCGCTGTACGCTAAGATTAGACGTAACTCCTGATTTTACCTGTGGTCACACAGGGTTAGTGTACTTTTGCTGAGGATACATTCCTACATTTTGGAATCAGGGGAATCCCCATATTCAACAGCCATGATCCTGTAAACAGGTGTTGTCTTGTTTCTGTCTCTAATTCATAACGTTACGTTTGTGCAGATTCACATGGCGGTGTAATGATATAACGACTCGAACCTTAGCAGGAAGGTGATAGGAGAAAAATATTTGATATTTTCCTAAACAATGATAACGTACAACTTAAGACACACCCAATAACACACCTTTGTGATAAAATCACATACCGATACCCCACACCTCACATACTAACAATCTGTCACCTTTGACACAGTAACTCGGGGAGATATTTTGAAGAAACTAAATGTAGCAGGAAGAGCTATTGTTATAATATAATCTAAGGAATGTTGGTGAGTTCATCAGTTTTGTTGAGGTTTGACAATAATATCTTATTTAATCATGTCATCAGTAGAACAAGGTATCCTATAATTAGATCAGGCTCGTTAAACTTAATGGTGCGTTTATCATCACCTGCTCACCAGGAAAGGGGGATCAGCGAGGGGATTTTTATTTTATTTTTTTTATTTCTATTTTTCATTGACCTGATTGAGCATAGGGTATTCTATACAAAATACATGTACAAGTATGTGTTGAAACAAGTTGATGGGGGAACTGTTAATTTTGTTTGCAGAATAAATAAATATATATATGATTGTTCTCTAATTACTTTTGTTAAGCATGAACAACCTTAGCAGCATAAAGTAGCTCTCTAGCCTCTGGTGAAGCATGTGCAATGGGACTTTCCATGTTTGTCAGTACATGTTGCTAAACAACTTATCTTGGGCATTGCAGAATGAAAATAAATTGGGAGGACAGCGGTGATGATAAACAAACTATTCATTTTAATTATCCTAAACTAGGACATTAATATCTAGGGATAACAGCTATATTTGTCAGTTGCATTCCAGCTTAGATTCCAACACGGTGTACTGCATAGCGTACATGCCTCTACGATCAGTTAGCAATCTCCAATCAATCGGCCCAGTAATGCCACTGACCAGACTAAATCTAAAATAAGAAAGCCTCTGCACTCTTCAGCAAAAACTGCATCATTTTGCCTAACACATTATCAGTTTAGGCTACACATATTTATGGCATGTGTGTATGGTAAGTTCTATGCACCTTTACAAGGTCTTGTTTGGTTTAGGTCATGTGTACTCACTGTAAGACATGTCTAACAACAAAAAGGTTTCACTTAACTTCTTATGAAATTATTGACATGAATTTTGGGGCACTGTGTCAACTCGTTTTTACACATTTGTACTCACAGGGTGCATACATGTACATAGCTACATGTAAAAATTTAAAATCAACTAACAGTCAAAATGTGACCAGGTCAATTTTTTTTGCATTTGTGAACTATCATTCTACTAATTCTGATTCAAGGAGTGAGTGAAAACATTCTATCAATTGTATTTTATCACCCCAAGATATTGCGGAAATCAAATATCTCAAAACAGATAGTCAATACAATGAAAGTACTCAAAGTACTGATGTCTGGATCGCCAATAATGGATTTAGAGTTTCAAAACGTTTCAACGTTTCAGCAGTCGATAGCAGATGTATGGATAAATGTGGAGATTTTCTCCAATTTGTGGACGAGTCTGTTTGGGAAATCACAACTGGAACACAATTTAGTCTTCAAGGAAGTGAACTTGTGAAGGCGGTTCATTTAGAAATATGCTAGGTCTTCATGGTAGCAAGAAACTATCTACAGTGATATGGTTAAAAGTGGATTGTCTGCGTCAATGCCTTCTACCAGTTTTTGCGAGCAGATTTTCATAATTCATGCAATTTTATTGTGACAAAGCGACAAATATGCGAGGAGACTGGATAGTTTTATTAATGTGTTTTTATTTGCGTAGCACAGATATTTGCAAGAGCTGCATGAGTTTGTGTATAGTAAATTTGTTTGTTGACAACGTGCGAAAATTCCTGTTGTTGTTGCTGTACGATCATTGCGTATATAATTTAGTTTGAAAAAGTTTGAACACCACCAACAACAAAACTTTTCGAAAGCGGTACCTGACAAATAAATTCTGTTGTTTCCACTTTCGAAAAGTTGTGTTGTTGTTCAAACTTTTTGAAACTAAATTATATTCGGAGAGCAGAGTCCCCCGGAATACATAAATTTGCAGTGGACAGGATCCGGTCAAGTTCACAAGACGAGAAAAACGTAAATACTATTGTTGTTGCTTCGACACATATGTCCTCTGGAAATATATTCCATGCAGTATGCGTACACATTAAAATAGTAACGAACGCCGACTTCACGGGAAAGAACGTACGAGTGTTGAAAACTGGTGACTTCATAATCCCAGAACCTGAACCTGTCAAGTGCGACAGTCGGAACAAGATTTGCAACGTATGATCGTACAGCAACAACAACAGGGATTTTCGCACAAATTGTCTCTCCAACGCTATCGTTGTCAACAAACAAATTACGAACTATAAACACCAGGCATATATAAGTAATCTTGAGAACTTACCACAAACTCACGCAGCTCAGACGAATTGAACAAACACCACGAGGCAGGCAGCTTTCCGCAAAATGGTACATCTTCAGAAAATTTATGACCTAGGCCTATCCCAAAGTTCACAAGATCATTATTATTTAGCATCATCAGATAAACAAGACTAGTACGATCAGACAACATGAAGGCGAAAATACTGTATAATTGACGTAATTCGTTGTTTTCCGCGTTTCAATGGTTGATCTTCAATGCAGAATCTAGGTCAACTAAATTTATAATGTCTGCTGCTTCAAACGAGTAGGCCTACAAGTACGTTCAGTTTTATTTTTTTAACAACAAAACTTGCATAAAGTTAGCAACAAAAGTACATATCATAGGGCGTATGAACAGTACTATGTATTGAATGAAGAACAGAAATGCTGCAAATCCCCTGACCTGATCATGAACATGTCACGCTAAGAACCTTGGAATAGGTCATAAATTTTCCGAAGATGTACCGTCTTGCCAGCTTTCCACCACATTACCAGGTCGGCGGAACCAGACAATGCAGACCAAAAAAATAGTCCACGGATTCAAGCAATCCCTGGGCGAAGAAATGAATATGAAATACACTCAAATTCAGATTTCGTTTTATTTCTAGTTCACATGAAACGATTACGACTGTTTTTTTCTTCATTTTCTGGTTAATACCCTGATATAAGACTCAACACAGTGAAAATCACTGGCGGAGTGATACAGGTTAACCCAGGGTCATCACATTATAGTGCACGTACACATTTGCATAAATTTCGTGAGTGGCAGCATAGTCTGGTCGACACCGCTACGCGGTGACGATCCAGACAAAAATAAGTTATATCTATATCTAGCGGATTCTACTATATACAAGTTGTGATCAAATAAGTGACTGATCAAGATTCCAGGCCAAATCTAGGGGTAATTGAATGTTAATTAACAGGGTGATTCAATTATTAGAGTTTTTACTATAGTAACACAGTCAAACGTACATGTAACAGGTTTGATATTATATAAAGGTAAAGGCACAACTTTGAAAGATAACTTTTTAAAACTGCACAAATCAGTTTGATTTCTTTTCACATAACATTATCACTGTCTTGATCAATTTAACTTTCTCACAACATTGTAAATGTAATAACACTAACCAATCTACAATGGTTAGCTGCCTGTCTGTTCGAACAGTATGTGTAAAGTGTAATCTCGCTATACTGATTTTTTGGCATAAATTTCATAGTATCTTCGTGCATGTTGATACAGCAATCAAATATTTTTCTACTCCTCTGAAATAAATTCCAATGTACAAATGTAGGTTAATATATAAACATGTATTTTTAACACAAATGAATTGGTTAAGTTTACCTTTCTGGAGGATATCCGGAGTCTTTCTGCCAGGTCAGTGGATGGTCAAACGATGTTGTCCAGGTGTTGTGGCTGAAAGTACATCAATTACATCATAGTTATTACACAAGATACAAACAACACTACAAACTCCACTTCTCCACGTAAATGTAATTTAATGCATTAGGTTTCGACCCTCTTGCCAGGGCCTTTATCAAGGGAACAAAAAATAATTTGAAATCTTGTGATACGAACATTTCACTAACAGTGATTTTACATTACATGTGTATATTACAACATCTCATCAAAGCGACTACCAAATATAAGCATTGATAATGATAGTCAAACAAATCGAAGATTGGAACAAGACGAACATGCTTACGAGAGAAAGTAAATATGAACTCAAGTAACAAATAAATCTAAAATTTGGCTATTTCCCAGGATGTCAGGAATTTTTTTTTTTAGAATCTCGAATTCCATGAACAAACAGATAAACACTGGGATAAAGTAACAGTTTATTTAGTAGCTTTTAAGGCCATTGTTGTGTGGAAGCTGTGGAGTCATATCAGTTAGCAGTGCCTGGGTTATGTTAAGTTCACTATTCAGGTATTGTGCTATATGTGACTATCAAGGCCAGACTTATTTCACTTTTCTTTGAGCATGTCCACACATACAAATTTCATAGCCAATATTCTGTGAATGTCGGAGACATGCATTATTGAACATATTAAACAGCACTTGAACCCCTGTGTAATCAAATTACAACAATCCTATAGCTTATTGCTGAAGCACTAAAGTCAACCACATTCACAGTATAGTAATAATTGAAATATTGGCCTTGTATAGAACTTGCCCTTATTACATTCAAGACGATATGAACGGGATTTTGACAGCCACAGCCCCTTACAATACATGGGGCTTCACTCCTCGCATTGCCATTTGTGAAGTAAGAACATTTACATCAGTCCGGGGATACAATATACTTTATCCTTAATCATGTATCTAGTTCTCTCACATTTCTTCTCATGAAATGAAGTAATTTTTTCGATAGAGAATGAATAAGACATCAATGGTGAACCATGGAAATGTCCTCATACTAAGTCACAGATCCATACATGAGATTGAGAATCCAGTTGGAAGCAATATGACATGGAATGGTAAAACTGGGCAAAATGTGAATTTGGGCAAGGTCAAAAACATTTTATTTTGTCAGGGACATTCATTTCCATACATAATCACTGTACATCACATCCTTGTATTTAAATTTGAGTTATCCCATTAAAAGAGCTTAAAATTTACCTTTATTTAAAATTTACTACGGTACATGGCAGTAATTATTTATTCTCAATTGATATAATTCCTCATTTCATCTACCCTATTTCTTCTAATTATTCAAACAGCATTTTTAGGTTTAGAAGCAGAAAAAGTCCATCTTTATGTCAACTGAGCCTAACTACATGTACTATGGTATGGATATGTTATTTATCCCAAGAACTGCAAAGATAGCTAGTGGAATTTGTAGAATAATTGCAGAATTTCTCTCCACAGTAGCCTGAAATTAAGTTTTGCCATTTGAATAATTAGAAGAAATAGGATATAAATGGCGACTCTGTGTGATATATTGGCTGACTGTGTGATATATTGGCTGACTGTGTGATATATTGGGTGACTGTGTGATATATTGGCTGACTGTGTGATATATTGGCTGACTGTGTGATATATTGGGTGACTGTGTGATATATTGGCTGACTGTGTGATATATTGGCTGACTCTGTGTGATATATTGGGTGACTGTGTGATATATTGGCTGACTGTGTGATATATTGGCTGACTCTGTGTGATATATTGGGTGACTGTGTGATATATTGGCTGACTGTGATATATTGGCTGACTGTGTGATATATTGGGTGACTCTGTGTGATATATTGGCTGACTGTGTGATATATTGGGTGACTGTGTGATATATTGGGTGACTGTGTGATATATTGGCTGACTGTGTGATATATTGGCTGACTGTGTGATATATTGGGTGACTGTGTGATATATTGGCTGACTGTGTGATATATTGGCTGACTCTGTGTGATATATTGGCTGACTGTGTGATATATTGGCTGACTGTGTGATATATTGGGTGACTGTGATATATTGGCTGACTGTGTGATATATTGGCTGACTGTGTGATATATTGGGTGACTGTGTGATATATTGGCTGACTGTGTGATATATTGGCTGACTGTGTGATATATTGGGTGACTCTGTGTGATATATTGGCTGACTGTGTGATATATTGGCTGACTGTGTGATATATTGGGTGACTGTGTGATATATTGGCTCACTGTGTGATATATTGGCTGACTGTGATATATTGGCTAACTGTGTGATATATTGGGTGACTGTGTGATATATTGGCTGACTGTGTGATATATTGGCTGACTGTGTGATATATTGGCTGACTCTGTGTGATATATTGGCTGACTGTGATATATTGGCTGACTGTGTGATATATTGGCTGACTGTGTGATATATTGGCTGACTCTGTGTGATATATTGGGTGACTGTGTGATATATTGGCTGACTCTGTGTGATATATTGGGTGACTCTGTGTGATATATTGGCTGACTGTGTGATATATTGGCTGACTGTGTGATATATTGGGTGACTGTGATATATTGGCTGACTGTGTGATATATTGGCTGACTGTGATATATTGGCTGACTGTGTGATATAGTGGGTGACTGTGATATATTGGCGGACTGTGTGATATATTGGCTGACTGTGTGATATATTGGCTGACTCTGTGTGATATATTGGGTGACTGTGATATATTGGCTGACTCTGTGTGATATATTGGGTGACTCTGTGTGATATATTGGCTGACTGTGTGATATATTGGCTGACTCTGTGTGATATATTGGGTGACTGTGTGATATATTGGCTGACTGTGTGATATATTGGCTGACTCTGTATGATATATTGGGTGACTCTGTGTGATATATTGGGTGACTCTGTGTGATATATTGGGTGACTTCCGGTAAATGAATGGAAATTAACCATTTAAAGATACAATAGCCTGTGGGAATACCAAACAACATTTAAAAGTAGTTGTAATTTATGTAATTTTACATTTAGGACAAACTTCCCTCCAATAATTATGTCACAACAACTGTTAACGATAATGTGGACAGACAGGATGTCAACTCAACACTAACCGTCAAACAGAACACCTGTAGATCTATACTGGCAATGAGGCAGAACTGATCTGTTGATCAGGCTCTTTAAACTTAATAGTTCATTCATCATCGCCTGACTGCCAGGAAAGGGGGATGGACCAGCAGATTTTATTTTTTATTTCTATTTTCAGTTGGGCACAAGATATTCTATACGAATTATTTGTTGAAACTAGCTGAAGGGTGAACTGTTAATTCTGTTCACAGAATAAATAAATATACAATTGTCTCCTAATTAAATTTTGAAGCTTTAGGAGCATAAATTGGCTCTCTAATCTCTGGCGAAACGTGTGAAATTGGACATCCCATGCATATCGGCAAAGGTTGCTAAAAAAAACTTGTCTTAGACACCCCAAAATGAAAATAATATATAGAAATAATCTTCAGGGCAGAGGCAAAATTGGAGGCGGGCATTGATGATAAATAAACTATTAATTTTAATGTGCCTCAAATATGTAACAGATGATGATTAACAGAAGTATCAGTACTCCCACATGTATTATGGAGGTCAGGGACAGACAGTCACATGATGCATGTCTGAGGTACATGTATATACCCAAATATCTATCTGTACATACCATGTAATGGGCCATTAAACATATGCTACAGCTTCCAGCTATCTTCATTAGCATAATTAATACATGTATCATGAAGAAGTAATCATTTCCTTTCACTTAACTATACTACCCATACCTGTACCTGCATGCATAAACATGCTGATAAATACTACCGTACTAGATTGATTACAGATGAATATTGTACAGATGTGTGTACTCCAGCCTAGACATCTGCGAGAGCTGCTCTTCTAATTAACAAGCAAACAACTACATTCCTGCACCCACTAACCTGTTACTTACATTACTACACCCATTAACCTGTTACTTACATTACTGCACCCACTAGCCTGTTACTTACATTACTGCACCCATTAACCTGTTACTTACATTACTGCACCCACTAGCCTGTTACTTACATTACTGCACCCATTAACCTGTTACTTACATTACTGCACCCACTAGCTTGTTACTTACATTACTGCACCCATTAACCTGTTACTTACATTACTGCACCCACTAACCTGTCACTTACATTACTGCACCCATTAGCCTGTTACTTACATTACTGCACCCACTTACATTAATGCGCCCATTAATCCGTTACTCACATTACTGCGCCCATTAACCTGTTACTTACATTACTGCACCCACTAACCTGTCACTTACATTACTTAGTCCATTAACCTGTTACTTACATTACTGCATCAACTAACCTGTTACTTACATTACTGCATCAACTAACCTGTTACTTACATTACTGTACCCGCTAACCTGTTACTTACATTACTGAGTTCATTAACCTGTTACTTACATTACTGCACCCGCTAACCTGTTACTTACATTACTGAGTTCATTAACCTGTTACTTACATTACTGAGTTCATTAACCTGTTACCTGCAGTGCCGGGGATAGTATAATTTTGCATGGATTCTCACAATCTAACATACTTTATGGGAATTCATGAGAATTCAGCGGTCTCATTTCCATATAGATAATTGTCAACATTTTATGGGGATCTGTTGGATTCCCAGGAATCATTCTTCAGGAGTGCTGATGGGAATCAGATTTCCCCGATTCCTGTGGACAAGTACATTTGTTTGTAAGCTCTCTACTGAGTACATTGTACTCCAGTAATAACCATACCTTACATGTAGTTTCTTCCACAGCATGCCCTATGTTTATGGGGACAATTTCCCATCATGGTGATCACTAGAGTCTGAACATGAAATAGTTATACCTCAAATTAAAGGTCACAACGTACATGTATCATTTCCAGAAAAACTCAAACAAATGGTTCAGTAGACAGTAAAGTTCAGGAAATACACAACCAACAGAAAGAGAGATAAAGAGAATTAAGGTTTAACATTGCATTCAACTTCAGCAATATTTCAGCTATATAGCGACGATACACAACCAAATATAGATATTGCAATAACTCTGTAGTTTACATGTACTTCACCTGTTTGAGATAAGAAATCAATATTAAAGTCACATAATTACAGGTTCAAGTTTTTTAAAAGACTGCAGATAAACCCTGTAAGTGTGAAAAGTTAATGAATGAGCAAATCACCCATGACAATGTAACTATATTGATTAATCCTTTCAACATACAGTACATGTACCTGTCTGTTAATGGACAAGAATTTGAACAATTTAATATGAGATAGCACAAGTTATATTTGGGTAACATGCACATGTGAAAATATGCACTCTACTCTCCCATCAAACAGACACAATATAGAAGTTAAGAGGTCAAATTGTGTGTTTGACAACTGTAGAACACAATTGACAATGTTTACATGTTTCTGTGAACTTGACATCAAAGTATAGCAAAACTGATCAATAGATACATGTAGTTAGCAGCGTTTTCTTTCTCTATTCAACCATTACCATTCAGTCATCATTACTGTAATTCCCCTGAAAATTCAATCACTGCAGGATTTCCCACCAAGTAGGGGGTGATCAAATATATTAGAACAGGAAGTTGACAAAATAGTCCAAAATCATGCAGATAATCTACGATTCCTTTGTTACTTCAATGATTTTAGAGGGTGTTTAAATTTATTAGAACAGCTGACTGAATTTCACCCACAAAATTAGGGGTGATTGAATTTCAATAGAGCGAGTGAATTATTAGAGGGATTACCATACCTTGGTAAATGTGAGGGAGGTCAATTCATGGTAAATCCTCTAATACATGGCAGTGTGACTAACATCACAGGACCTATGAAGTAGGGTAGACATTAGGACTCCGACGAGCACTGAGCTCTTGGAAATCCCCCCCGCCCCAAGTTGAAATCCTGCCTATATTAAGATGGGCACAGCCCAAGTCAGAATGATCACCAGAAATTTTCATCAAAAGTAGATCAGCTCAGAACTTGCTGATAACAGTTAACTAAATGCACCTTCATGCAAAAAAAATCAAGGTTCTAATGTCTACGGTTCTCTTTATTTTGCCGATGAAAGAATTCGGATGGACTCACTCACTCACTGACTGACTGACTGCCTGCCGGACAATTTGCAGATGATAGCCTACTTCGTAGAAACATGTAATTCAATCACAAGAAGTGAAATAAAATAAGAGGGGATCAAATTTATTAGAAGAGGAAGTATCATGTAGATAATCCAATATTTCAATGATTTCAGAGCTGAGGGTGACCAAATTTATTAGAAGGACTGATTAAATCTTTTCTACATTGAGGGCCATTGAATTGAATAGGGCAATTGAATTGTTGGAGGACTTCACTTATTATACTGTTTGACTGAGCATATATAGAACCAGGGTACAATGTACATGTAGTGTGATGACAAGTAAAACTGGAAAGTGAAATTCCAATTTATACAACCATACCGAGCTAACGTAAGATAATGAGCAAAACCGTGAATGGGGAAATTATATGTTAAAGTATTATATGTTAATGTTAAAGTATTTACATGCAGGCCTGTGCTGTTATGGTGAGCAGTCGAACACGTTCGCCTGTCGGTCGCCCAAATGAATTTTTAGGAGACCTAAAACAGGTCACCTAAAGTAATGCATATCGTTCACCTGGTGCGAAAATGTAGTAATAAAGGTTCAAATCTTTAATATGTTTAAGAAAAATGATCGGGTCTCCAGTTCAAGCGAATTCCGGTGTCCTGATGAAAGAGATAACATATACTGTGTCGCAACCGCATGTAACAAGACAATTACATATACAACTTCTGCAAGGGACAACTATGACTACAAATCCAATCGAAGGACGGCTTTTAACTGAATTGACTGAATAGAATCTGCGATTGTATAGCTTGTGCGGCGTGAGCAAACTCGTACCTCTCAAACGAACAACATACGTCAAGCACGTGATCGAAACTTTGACAGTACGATAATCCAAAAGAACGAAACAGAAAGTAATTTTTCGAATCACTAAAGACGAAAGAATCAAAGATTTTGAAGGCACAAAAGACCCATGATGTTATAAGAAAAGATATTTCTCGCAATCTTTTATTTCCACTGACACGAAGCACGTGACATTGGCATGGTCGAACATGGCATCAAAATGTCAGTGTCACAGGAAGTCAACTCTGAACTGAAATACAAGTAACTGTATTCGTAGTCTTTTGTAAATGTAAACACATACCAGGGCAATTATTTGCCACTGAATGGTTCTGGTTTCAGTCCGAGTGTGAGATGACATTGAAGGAAAAGTAGTAAAGATATAATTTTATGATAAAATAATATGTTTATTTTCATTTTTTCAAAGGAATACGTTAATTAGATGCCATCAATCAGACAGGTTACCCTAAGTGAACATAGGTTACCCTAATTTTCCCGATAGGGGACCTATTTCAGGTTACCAAAGGAGATTTATTTTTAGGAAACCCCTAATAGGTTTCCATAAAAAATATTACAGCACAGGCCTGTACATGTATATGTTAAAATAATATCAGTCTTTGTACATGTCTGTAGCACCAATACATATATTCAGGGGTCAAAATTAACACCTTTTCATCTGTCTCTAATATGTACTTTTTGCATAAGACATGTGGAAAAAAGAGTTACCTGTCACCTATCTCTAGTGAGATTTTTTCTCGTGGTTAATTATTTTTTGCTCAAAAGCCTTCATACCTGGACATGCTGGAAGATGACTATGTGCATGATCTGTACATGCATGTATTTCAATATATGCACAGTTTTCAGGACTTACACCTTTCAAACCAAAATGTCAAGATGGCTATTGTGGGAGGCTTGCACAATGGAACCAAAACATAAACCAAAATTGCTACTCATGTCAGTTGACATTTGAAAAACTCTTCCCACTTTGACAGATTTTATGTTTCGCCATTGAATATGACGCACATGAATGTGAATGCTGAACAGCTGCAGCCATGAGAAAACGACAAGGCTTGTGCCTGAGG
This sequence comes from Hanleya hanleyi, assembly GCA_036873755.1. Lineage (NCBI taxonomy): Eukaryota > Metazoa > Mollusca > Polyplacophora > Lepidopleurida > Hanleyidae > Hanleya > Hanleya hanleyi. The sequence continues at coordinate 33,380 of JAVTVY010018374.1, forward strand.
TTCAGTAGAGTGGCAGACCAGACATAGCTAGAATGCACAACACATTTATATGCTCGTTGATAATGGCATGCCATTTATTTTGAAGAGTAATTCATCCCATTTTTTCGTGAATGGTAGACACAAGTTTTATCTTTTTTTGAGGTCGAATGGGTTTCATTTTGCACCTGCCGTAACAAGTCACTTTCCCAGAGGTCGACAGACATTGATTCCAGCCTAGATTTGAGGCTGCCTTTACATCTTTAACTTTTATTGACATGATTGAGTAGACCATATCATGAATTGACTAGTAATGTTAATCAGGTTAATACAGTGTACTTACTCTATATAGTAAATGGCCCCCTCTGGGGTCACACCCTGTTCCCATCCTGGAGGCAGATCTGCAATAAGATAAGTTAAATATTTAGTAAAACATATACCAAGTCAGTGCCAGGGAACAAGGTGAAGATATCTGTAATATCAGCTGTATTCCAATTATAGATTACATTGTACATGAGTATATATTAGTACAGGGTCAATAAAGGTGATAAATATGCCTTTATGGCAATATCAATGTAATTTAGATCTAACAATACCAAGCTGATTGCTCTTGTTATTGAACGTGTTCATATGACGTGGTGTGTCATATATTATTAGAGTTGGTATGTGGAAATGCACATAAAAAAAATGTTAGGGTTTATCCAACACTACTCATTATGTCATTGCCACGACTGAGATGATATATAAATTGTAACAGATCATCATGCTTGTTCCAGGAAACTTAAAAGAGCATTGTGTGTCTGTGTGTGGGGGGGTGGAATGGGAAGAAGGCATGTTACAAGTTACAAACAAACCAGTGCTCCAGATAAGGGGCGTATTGGCGTAATTTACGCCTACAAAAAGTTCAAAAATGCATGCATGCTGAAATCTAGGCGTAACAAATACGCCCGATAAATAGCTGATACGCCTTATCGCCAAAATCAATGCGTAAAATTTCTCTAATAAACGATGCCGTCAATCCATTGACTCGGTCTCCTGATCTCAGCAAGGCATATCAAGGGAGACAAATCTGTCTCCGGGGGTGTTTTACGTTGTTGTCATATAGTTCATCAGCAATACCCTTGCACGGAGACTGGAGAGCTTGTCGGAAACAGTACCGTTGCTATAGTGAGCAGCCATTTTTTTCACTGCAGCAATCACATCATGTGTGATTCGGTTAAAGATGTCCAGGACACGCAAAATAACCTCCTTTTTTGCCAAATCTACCGAGGAGACGGTGCAGAATTTAGTGCGAAGGATTATAGACTCTATAGTCACTGGAGTTGTAGAACTATGCGCAAAAACTTCAGGCAAGAAACTACACAGTGGTACGTCCCTTTGTCCGTGCGTCAACAACTTGTCCGGACCAGAAGTTTTTCAGAACCGTTAATACTCCTGGTATGACAAGCGATACTCCTTCGAACAAATTTGGAGGAGTATAGTACTCCTCATAAAAAAAAATTATCTGGAGCACTGCAAACCATACACAGAATTCTATGTTTTAGAATTTGAAATGGAAATACCTAAATTCAACTAACTGGACACTGATGAATAATCAATACAGTCTGATTCTTAAGGCCAGACTCAAATGGAACTGTTGTTGTAATAGATTTGTAAGCAGTCTAAAAGGGCGATTCCACGACAGAGAGTGAAAGATGCTCAAATTTCAAACTGCTAGGATTGGAACATCTGTTGATTTTTTGTATCAACCAGTGCCTGAACTAAGACAAAATGAAGTTTTTGTCATTGACTGGTCTACATTCTGGAAAAAAATACCATTAAAATACCTAGCAAACTCGGACAGCCATAAAATGTGATTTTCTAGTAGGCCTCAAATTAAGATGTAAAATCTGAAGTATTCATCTCAGTTTGGTTATATCTGATGTTAGTAACTAATAACCATGTATTCTAACATGCAAACTTGCCAAATTTGTGAAGTTGGCAAAACTATGTCATTTTCACTCAATATTCAATCCGATTATCGCAATGTAACTTACGTGACAAATTTTCATGGGTCATTTTGTCAAGAGATAATATAGGCAATAGATATAAAAAAAACTCTTCCCTCAATGAAACTACCTTATGTCCACTAGGAACATCCACATCTTAACTTGGTAAAAAACAAATAGTTGAATAGAAATTTAGGCGAGTGAAGTTTTGTAACTTACGTGACATGTCACGTAAGTTACAAAAATTGTCACGTAAGTTACATATACAAAACCATGTAAACTAGAAATAATTTTTTTGTCAAAATCAAATCCAACTATTAAGTATTTCTAACTTTGTTACCACTAAAAGTATACTATTAGGATATCCTAAACTGTCCTTGCAGACAAGTACAGGGTCCAGTTCCATAAATAATTCCAATGTTTTCACTGAAAATATGGTAATGAGTTTGGTAATTAATTAGAAAATAATGAACAGTTAAGTATCCCAGAAATTGTTCTTCCTGTATATTTACATCGTATTATTCAATTTCTAAACATTTCTGCAAGTATTTCCTGAATAAATAGTCCAGAAACCCATCCCATGTAACTTACGTGACGCACATTTGTAACTTACGTGACACTGGTTAACAATCTTTATAACCCTTGTGGTGAAATATGGCAAAGTGACTGATGGCAACTATACTCATACCTACTAATTCATTGTTCAAGCTATCGCTATAGGTGAGAACTTTTAAGATTCTTCCATCCAAATCAGAGAATTTTTAACATACGTCAAATGACCCAAAACTACCCTAATTCTCTGAGTAACTTAGCCCAGATGCTAATTAGTTTCACTGAAATTAATCAAAAACCCATTCAAATTATAAGAAATACTTTTATTTAAGTGATTTGTTTTGTTATTGGTGTAGTCATGGCTGTTAATTTTGTCAAATGTTACAAATACATCCCCATCGGGAATGAAAATGTAACTTACGTGACATGGAATCGCCCAAAATTGACTTGCAATAGAGAGCTGAAACTTCATGTACATATAGGTACCGGTACTATTGAGGGTCTTCAAAGTATTACTATGCATAATTATAACTCGGTCAATTTTTGGTCCACCGGATCTTAATTTTGGAAATTGATATATTTTCAAATAGATATGTTGTTCAGTTTGCGGTTATAAGCTTATTCAAAATATTTATGTCAGGAAAAGTTTTTTAACATTGGATCTTTCCATCTATGCGCCTTAGCCTTTATTCTGTGCAATAACATAACCGGAAAGTGAACACTATAAATGAGCTTATACATAGAGTCAGAATGGAATTAGACAACCCTTAGTAATGCATGTTTCAGATCTTTACTGCTAGTCATTTGTGAGATATTGCAAATTTTCCAGACTGCTATCAAATCTATATAATAAACAATGGTCCCAGTTGGGTTTGCTCTTAATTAGAATTGAAACGGCCACAGATGCAGTTTGACTTTCAATGAATATGTGTGGACCGACTTGAAAGTATTGCAGGAAGTCCATGAGAGATGTTCATCAGTGTTACACACACACTGTGAATACATGTACAAGCAGATACAACTGGGGGCCCTGTTCAACATTGATTCCACCAATACAAACATTTGGGGTAAACAGTCAAAGTTTGGGTAATTGTACAGACAATGTTTGTTCATGTGCAATGGCCAATATTTACATTGAAGTCACCATAACTATGACGGTAAACACAGGAAATCCAATAGTCAGAGCTAAAAATTCCATTAAACCTGTACATGTGCCTTGTAAACAATTGTACACAACGTAAACTAACATATCTCGGAACAAGAACTACATCACAAGAATGAATGTAGGGCCAAGATTTGAATTGAATTCTCCCAGAGGACCTCCTATGCAGAAGCAAAGTGAATCCGAATAAACTGAGTAAATGCATGGTGACACTCTCAATATTTTGAAGAAAAAAAAATTGATTTGTTGCATGGCAACAGTCTCAATATTTCAAAACATGATAGTGAAATTCACATAACCCCTCAGCTTCCCCAAGCAATTGAGAAATATGCTGAGAATGTGCAACATATTCTGGCTATACTAATCATTAAGAATTGTCCTTTTTAGAGAATATCAGCAATTCTGCAGATATAACAGCTACATTCAATATCACAAAATCATATCTAGATTTATACACAAAAAGGGGCATAACTCTGCAAAATAAGGGCTGAAACGAATAATTTTCTGTAGACTTTGGTAGCTTTATTGAGCAAAGTTCTTCAGATATAACTGGTTACATTCAAGCATATCCAAGGTTAATACAGCCGAAAAGGGGCATAACTCCATAAAATAAGGGCCGAGACGATGATTTTTTTGTACGCTTCTAGAATACAACTGGATGAAAAAGTTTCCTTATAATTTGGTATCTGTACGAAACAAAGTTAATTATATATAACTACATTCAAGCATATATCACAAAATCAGAGACAACTGCACTCAAAAAGGGACATAACAATGTAAAATAAGGGCCGAGGTGAGTCATTATTTGTTGGGTTCTAGAATACAACAATATAAATAAGTTTCCGAAATATAGTAGCTGTATCGAACACAGCTCTGCAGATATAGTTGGTTACATTCAAGCATATAGGACAGAAATAGAAATTAATATATCCGTAAAGTGGCATAACTCTGTAAAATATGGGTCGAGGAGAACCACTTTCGATAGGCGTCTGACTTAACACTAGATAAATAAGTGTTCAAAATTTGGTAGCTGTGTCTCAAGCGGTTTTGCCTAAAATGTGGTAACGGATGGATGGATGTACATGGCGACATCTGAGGCCAACATGGCCGAGGGGTAAAAAAATTATTTGTCATCATCAGGTCTCAATATTTTGACAAAATTTTATTTGCCATCATGATGATGATCAATTCACTTCAGGATGATGATGACAAATATTTTTATCTAAATATTGAGACTGTCACCATGCGTTTACTAAGTTTATTCAGAGTTACTTTGATTCTGCATTATGCCAAACTTATCAGTTATGGATCAACATGATTTTGGACCTCCTATTTTTAACAACTTTAAAACTAACAAACTTGTATGATCTTGACTGACATTCTTGATATGAATGTAAATGTAGCCTACATGTAATGTCCTTCACAGATCATCTCTCACACCAGATCATTCAAAATCATGTGTGCTTCAGCTAACGAGTTTCATCGAAATGTCATACACGTATATGTAATAATGAGCTTTCAAAAGGAAAATTAGCATTTTTTTGTGCTAGATTTAGCAAAGTATAGCTGGATTTACTTGAATTTATGCATTCATGTAACAAGTCAGAAAAGTGAACTGATGAAAATTGGAAACACTAAGGCAATGGAAGTCCTGAGCAAAAAATAACACAAAACACACGAGGGAAGAGCTGACGAGCTCCTCAGCCCAAAATTAATAGAACCAAAACAGTCTGGAAACAAAGCCTTACAGAAGTGATGAAGGCACTATCTATTGGCAAAATTTGCGTGAAATCTAATTGCATTATGACAGCTGAACAGAAAAAAGAAATACAAAGAATGTGCCACATGTACTATGTACATGTAGTTAAATATTCAGAATATTAAATGTTAAAATAAGTAGATATAAATTATAATAGAGAAAATTTTAGCCAGAATAATTGCAGAATGACATAATATACATAGAGGAAAATTTTAGAAAGAATAATTGCAGAATGACAAGTCAGTGTCCTGGTACTATTCATCTTATGTTAATTCCCCTAATAATTCAATCACAGGAAGTTCCCTTTTCAACTCTGTTATTCAAACACAGAGAAAAAGTAACATTCCCATTCTTCATTCAAATTGAAGAAAAGTTATATATTGACAAAATGTGACCCTTTCTAGCTGGTGCCATCAAGAATATTTCCATATATAAGCCATTTTTGCTGCACATCCGGTGATCGAATTATTAGGGGAATTACTAGTCAGTAGAGTGTGGGTGAGGAGGATCTACACCTCAATATACAATGTAAGGGGAATTACTAGTCAGTAGAGTGTGGGTGAGGAGGATCTACACCTCAATATACAATGTAAGGGGAATTACTAGTCAGTAGAGTGGGGGTGAGGAGGATCTACACCTCAATATACAATGTAAGGGGAATTACTAGTCAGTAGAGTGTGGGTGAGGAGGATCTACACCTCAATATACAATGTAAGGGGAATTACTAGTCAGTAGAGTGTGGGTGAGGAGGATCTACACCTCAATATACAATGTAAGGGGAATTACTAGTCAGTAGAGTGTGGGTGAGGTGGATCTACACCTCAATATACAATGTAAGGGGAATTACTAGTCAGTAGAGTGTGGGTGAGGTGATCTACACCTCAATATACAATGTAAGGGGAATTACTAGTCAGTAGAGTGTGGGTGAGGAGGATCTACACCTCAATATACAATGTAAGGGGAATTACTAGTCAGTAGAGTGTGGGTGAGGAGGATCTACACCTCAATATACAATGTAAGGGGAATTACTAGTCAGTAGAGGTGGAGGAGGATCTACACCTCAATATACAATGTAAGGGGAATTACTAGTCAGTAGAGTGTGGGTAAGGAGTCAGTAGAGTGTGGGTGAGGAGGATCTACACCTCAATATACAATGTAAGGGGAATTACTAGTCAGTAGAGTGTGGGTGAGGAGGATCTACACCTCAATATACAATGTAAGGGGAATTACTAGTCAGTAGAGTGTGGGTGAGGAGGATCTACACCTCAATATACAATGTAAGGGGAATTACTAGTCAGTAGAGGGTGAGGAGGATCTACACCTCAATATACAATGTAAGGGAATTACTAGTCAGTAGAGTGTGGGTGAGGAGGATCTACACCTCAATATACAATGTAAGGGGAATTACTAGTCAGTAGAGTGTGGGTGAGGAGGATCTACACCTCAATATACAATGTAAGGGGAATTACTAGTCAGTAGAGTGTGGGTGAGGAGGATCTACACCTCAATATACAATGTAAGGGGAATTACTAGTCAGTAGAGTGTGGGTGAGGAGGATCTACACCTCAATATACAATGTAAGGGGAATTACTAGTCAGTAGAGTGTGGGTGAGGAGGATCTACACCTCAATATACAATGTAAGGGGAATTACTAGTCAGTAGAGTGTGGGTGAGGTGATCTACACCTCAATATACAATGTAAGGGGAATTACTAGTCAGTAGAGTGTGGGTGAGGAGGATCTACACCTCAATATACAATGTAAGGGGAATTACTAGTCAGTAGAGTGTGGGTGAGGAGGATCTACACCTCAATATACAATGTAAGGGGAATTACTAGTCAGTAGAGTGTGGGTGAGGAGGATCTACACCTCAATATACAATGTAAGGGGAATTACTAGTCAGTAGAGTGTGGGTGAGGTGATCTACACCTCAATATACAATGTAAGGGGAATTACTAGTCAGTAGAGTGTGGGTGAGGAGGATCTACACCTCAATATACAATGTAAGGGGAATTACTAGTCAGTAGAGTGGGGTGAGGAGGATCTACACCTCAATATACAATGTAAGGGGAATTACTAGTCAGTAGAGTGTGGGTGAGGAGGATCTACACCTCAATATACAATGTAAGGGGAATTACTAGTCAGTAGAGTGTGGGTGAGAAGGATCTACACCTCAATATACAATGTAAGGGGAATTACTAGTCAGTAGAGTGTGGGTGAGGAGGATCTACACCTCAATATACAATGTAAGGGGAATTACTAGTCAGTAGAGTGTGGGTGAGGAGGATCTACACCTCAATATACAATGTAAGGGGAATTACTAGTCAGTAGAGTGTGGGTGAGGAGGATCTACACCTCAATATACAATGTAAGGGGAATTACTAGTCAGTAGAGTGTGGGTGAGCAGGATCTACACCTCAATATACAATGTAAGGGGAATTACTAGTCAGTATAGTGTGGGTGAGGAGGATCTACATCTCAATATACAATGTAAGGGGAATTACTAGTCAGTAGAGTGTGGGTGAGGAGGATCTACACCTCAATATACAATGTACACTATATTAAACTGTGATAAACAAATGGTCTCATTGATACTGGAAACACATGTATCCTCGTGCTCCAAAACGAAGTTGGAAAACTTGGACTCGTAAAAAATCGCGGTGTGTTTTGGAGGCAGCATGTAGATTTCATCATCTTATTCACACCGAAACTCATTTCTGGGACACTTCAGATGATACAGTGACGTCGCCAGTTCCGACCCAGCGTCAGTTCCAACCCACTTCCCAAAATATTGCTTCTTGTCATAGACATGATCGCGCGAAATCATAAAACATTTTGTGCACTCAAGCAAGTTGATCAACCTCTCAATTATGATTAAATTATATTATGCATTCACTGGTTTTGTTAGGAGATAGCTTTGCAGACTCACTCTATACACACAACTTCATCGGTCTAAGTACAAAGTACAAACACCATGACCCGCCGTCGGTAAACAACAGTGTCGTCCACCAGCCCTTTCGATCAAAGTTTTGATGTTTTGTTTCTCACATACAATTATCATATATGGTACTATGCATCACTCATAAATTTATTCACTAGAGTGTCACTCTAAAGGCTACCTGCCCCATTGTTGGCATCAACTGAGGGAGCCAGTTCAGAACCATCCTCAACCATGGAACCCAGCGCACACGACGCAAAATCGTAACTCGAGTACCGTACTGATTAGCATTTCTTCTCTTTGATCTGCTATTCCGAGATAAAATAAGTAAAAGTACCATTGATTTAACATCATTTTGGAGTGAGAAAATGCTTATTTGCCAACTCTAGAGTTATATCAGTGTGCAATATATCTTGCCTATATGATCAGCTCGACAATATCACTATCACTCCCAACCTGCATTCTTTAACGCCAAACATGCCAAATGTTCACTTATGAGATGAAGACATGCAAAACGAAATATCCAGCTAAGGCCCTATTTTGGGTGAAAAATTATCATGTCGACGATCACGTTTGTTTACATCTGGGTCAAAGGTCAATGTCAACACGAGACTGGATCGGAACTGGCGACAGTGGGTCGGAACTGACACCTCTCATTTAGAAATGTAATCTTATATTCCCTATAGTTCAGTTTATCCCCAGCTAAGTTAGTTTGTTAATAAATTCTATAGACAATTGTACTGCGATCAAGATACTGAATTTGCCAATCAAACCATTTCATTCAGAAACAGATGCAAATTTTTTGGTGGGTCGGAACTGGCGCCTCGTCTGTACTTTATGTTGTTGATTTCACTTACATCATTTTGGAAATGGCCTTTGGTGTAGTGAAGAAGATGGCAATTTAATCTACATGCTTCCTGTAAAACACATATAGCCATTTTATAGTGGTCCGAGTTTTCCAAGCTGGATTTGGAGAACAAGTTTTTACTGCTAATAGCTTTGGTATCAATGAGATGTGTTATTTTATCAGAATACATGTAATAGCATTGGGGTGTGGGAGTGGAATTTTACCACATATTCTGATTTTGATGGCTCTACTTTGCCACCACAAGCACATGTATCAAACTGTGTGGCCGTATGCCCACAGCTTTTCTGCCAATGATAGCATCTAGCTATAGGGATATGGCGGGGCGGGGGGTTCCACATGACAAAATGTCATCCACTCAATTCAACAACACTTTGAGCGAAACTGATTTCCATCACGGTATAATAGAACTCCAAATGGTTATAATAACAATTAATCAATCGTCCTGGTGACAATTCGCATCAATTGGATGGATGGATGGATGTACTTGGGCACTCCATCACACCGCGATGGGCACAGGTCGTGCGAACACGTCGTGCAACCCGTTTCCCCCAACCCGCCCTACACATGATCCCTCTTAACAGTGTCACATAGACACTGCTTAATCCCCACATTCTTATTAAACAATATACCTTCTCTTAATTCCCATAACTACAGAAGTATCACATAATATTTTCATCTGTCAAGCCCCCTCATTCTCTCTTCTCGGATCGACTCTTAGTGGCAACTTTGATTAATTATCACAATGGACACTCATAATTAAATCTCCCAATAGCCACTCATCCTCCCCATTCACTCAACATTTAATATTAATTATTTCAAACATATCGAGTCCCGCCAATGTTGGGGAACCACTGACGAGAACAGGGGTCTCCATCATGTGTGCCGTATATAAACTTAGATAAATTGCAACCCGGAACTTGTTGTTGAGCAGGATACTACGAGTGGCCAAGCTGAACGACAACAACGCAACTGTGAGATGTGAAATGTTTGCGATGAATAACAACAAAATATTTTAAATGCTTTACCGGTCTCTGTGAAATGTCCAGTCTGGACAGGCCGTCCGGTTTCTGGGTGTAGCCAAGTGGTTATCCCCCTTCGATCGCTGCAGAGTATTAAAGAGAGAGGATTATCAAACTTTGTTATTTTTAAACGCACTGTTACCACAAATCTGCTGATCAACACACATGGTTATTTACATGATCAGGAAGACTGAGGATTCAAGTTACAAAATGATACTAACTTTATGAAGAATATCCGTCCGTCCTGTGTCACTCCGTATGTCCAGTACTGGGGAAGCCGCTCGTGTAGTAAGAAAGCGGCCATGATTGAACGGCCTCAGCCTGGGAATTCACCTTAAGGCTGATCCGGGTACCTCCCACCGTCAAATATTGACACAGACTGCGTTTGTTTTTATTCCACATAGACTTGGATAAGAAATGACGTAGTATTTGACGACAAATTCCACAGGATTTAGACGCATATCTGATACTTATATGGTTATGGGTGAAATATTATACGATGTTAAATCATATAGTTTGGTATACCCGTCAAATAGAACAGCCTCCAGATGAGAGAATCCCCTTTAGGCTGGTTAAAAAAGAGTTCCTGTTTAGCATCACCGCCCTCCCCCAAAATATTCGCCTGCTCCAAATTTTTTTTTAAAATTTTTTTTTTTCATTTTTGGAGTCGACTCTCTGAGACCAAGTCAAGCGATTTAGGTAGAATTCTCAATAAAATAAAATGTACACTCAAATTTAATGAAACTAGATCCAGACACAAGCCAAACGAATTTTCTGTTCAATAAACTAGTCATTTTCAGGGCCACTCAAAATTTACCATCATCCCTCGAGGTGTATAGGACTGTATTGGCTGATTTATAGGACTGTTCACTCTACGAAAGCATGATCATGGATCTGAATCGCTCGGCCTCATTTATTGTATCACAATACACCCTAATTAACAAATTTAATAACAAGAGTTTGAACGAAATATACATGGAGTGTATAGCATGTCATTCAGTCCAAGTGTCATATTCCGCCGCCAGAATGTCGCACCAAAAATTCCACGTGGGAGCTAGTCCGATGCCATGGAAATTGGCCCCAATTCTGTTTGAATAAGAGTAACCGCCCTCCCTACCCAGATTTTTTTCCAAAAAATAATGCTAAACAAGAAATTAATTTTAACCAGCCTTAAGCATTAAGCACGGTGCGAAGGTGCTTGACTAAGAATGCCCAGTGGCTAAAATTGTTCGGTTTCTATATTTTAAGCCAGCTAGGACATTTTAGCCATCACACCGTTAGTCCTTTCAGAAGTGTACAGGTAATATTGGAACCATTTGAATATCGGTAGTTATCAAGTACCGTACCGAATATTGAGGTAACACTCTCGTCTACCACTTCTCTTTGAATAACTTATTGTAAAGAAAAAAAAATTAGAAAAAATAAGCCTAGTAATAGGCCTATAAAAACAAAGAAAAGAAAGAAATAAAAGGAACAATTTTTGGATGTAGCAGCCTCAGTCCAGCTGCTAAGCACAAGAATTGTTCATTTCGTGTTTAAAGCATGAAACTTGGAACTACATGGTGAACAAAATCAGATGTGGAGCCATGATATGAAAAAGACGGTGGTTTTATGGCCAAGAGCTTAGCACCGTTGTTACTTGGTTAATCAGGTTGATTGGGAGAGTGTCGAGGGATTAAAGAAAAACACTCCATCGACCAGTCCGTAACAACGGTAACGAGCCCCTGTATTTTATAGGTGGCTATATAAGTACCGGTAGGCCTATATGCCTACTTCCCCCATCCCACCCGAATTGGTAGATTAACTTATAATCCGTTCCTTCGCTTTTATTCTCAGTATTGTCGTCATCCCTGTGTCTATGTGAGTGAAATTCACTACACTGTATGCATAAAAAAGTCCAGACGTGACCCCAAAATCACGTCCAGGGAGCAATTTATCGGCATAGGCCTATATTTTTGTTTTGTTATTTCTTATTACTTGATTTTTTTTTTCTCCCTCAATTCTTTAAAAATAGAGAATAATTAGTATAACTAAAGAAAAATACTTCTTTGTCTTTCTAAGCAAGAAAAACAGAGAAAATGGACAGAAAAGACATTGCGAATTTCTGGGGCCAGCCATCTCGGATAGTAGTAGGAAGAGATGAAATTCTGTCGCATGATTGAGCGCGCTTTGTGAATAGCGTGACGTCACGTCCTGTGACGAAACGTCCATGTCAAAGTTCACTTACTGACAAAGATCACATTCGGGACAAATGTCACGTCCGGGTCACGTGATTTCAGGTCTGCGCATGCGCAGTCGGAAAATAGTAGAAAAAAGGCATTTTTGCGGAGTTTTTGAGGTCCGAATGGGTCGTGTGGCGTTTCACATTGAAGCACTCGTGGGAGCGCGTTCGGCTGGACTGGTATCTAGTGCAAGTAAGGCAATGACGCGTATGCGAAATAAGGAAATAGTGAAAAGGGGCATTTGAATGGAGGTTTGGGGGTCGAGGTGGACCATCCGTGATTCGAATGGACCGTGTGAGGTGTCATATTGAAGCACTCGTGGAGGAGCAGTCGGCTGGACTGGTGTGTCGTGAAACTGGTACCATGTACAGTCAGGAAATAATAGCAAAAGGGCATTTGCGTGGACGTTTTGGGGTCGAGGAGGACCATCCGTGGTCCAAATGGAGAGTCAGACCGCATGCGGACTGTCCGCTCACCTTGTGGTGCCACAGCCTGGACCCTATAGCTTGTAGGTGCACCAGGAAACGACGGCACAATCAGGTGAGCGGACATGCGCGCGATGACGCCACAACCGATGATGATGTCACTTCCGGTGATGTAAATTGCGGCGTCACCAGGTGAGCACACATCCACGCAGACACGTCACTTCCGGTAGTGACGTCACTCTCGGTGATGACATCACTTTCATCGAGGGCTATGGGCCAATGGGCAAAGCATGTATGTGTGATTGAAAATGCAGTTGGCAATGCGTTCGTGTTAAGGCATTAAGCTAGGGCGTTAAGTCGCTAAGAAAAAGCGTTAAGGCATCAAGATAGGGCGTTGAGGCGTAACGACGGGCGTTGACGTGCGTCACTGCATTTCGATGAATTAATGTCAATTCCATGGGATACCTAGGCTCATCAGAGATTCCAAGCTATTTCTCCAGGGCCTTGAAGCATTAAATTAGACGTTGGTGGGCGTTCGAATGTTACGTCCATAAAGCGTTTCCCAAAGACGTGCACAGTCGACAGTCAACCGTCAACATGGGAAATACATGTTCTGGATGCGAACACACGTTCACCAGACACTACGATATGATGCGACACAAGTAGAATATACATGGGTATGAAAACACCGACGGGCAAGCAGTCAATGCAGACACTGAGATTATACCAGCTGATTCTGAGAGTCCACCGACTGATACCGTTGCAGTGACTGCTGATACGGACATCTTGACCTCAGATAGTCAGGCTACGTCCCAGGCAAGCCTGAGCGAGGAATAATCCACCTTTTGGGATCGTTTTGTGACAACAGCTATGAATATCCACGTTGCGGTGATCGAAGATGCCGGACAGGATAACTTGCAAATAAACTTACATCCAAATGCGCTCCTGCATCAGAAAAAACAGCCATGACGATCTATGAACAGTATAGTCTGTTGCCGCTTGAAATGAAAGGAAATGAAAGGAAACCCCACGGATAAGTCCATCATGAAGACCAAGCCTCACCTGGAAGAGGATATGGGACTACCACCCCCAAGGCCCTGCAAAATGCGATCAAGATGCACAAAAAGCTGTTACAGCACATGTTGCCGTTACAGTATCCTGGCCTGCTGAACGACGATTAGGGATACGTCTAACGGACAAGAGCGGTTCAATATGACACATGGCACGGCCCATTCGGACCACGGATGGTCCACAGTAGTAGTAAAAGGTGAAATTCGGGCATCTTTAGGGGCAATAAATCTGTTGGCCCAATTCCTGGTGATCTGCCCTGATTCGAACATTTCCACCCCTACATGGGCCCGAACTTGCCCTTTAGCTACTTGAATGTTAATTGATATCGCACCGGTCATTCTCGGTGACGTCACGTCCGGGTCAAAGTTCCCGCCCCTTGATTAATAAAGATGTCCTTCAATTAATTGACATCTCCGGAAATGCATGTTTGGGTAGAGGTAGGTGTGGTCATTTTTTTTCTTGTGGATTTTACTCCAGGGTGTGGGTACTTGTTTTCTCTGTCTCACGCTGGTTTGTTGGTGGGTGTCCGGTGGGCACGAGTTCCTGTTGCTTCAATGCATTTTACTAAGAAACAACAGGAACTTGAATGTGAGGTCTAGCACTAATATCGCTTGTCTGTATTGCACCATGTAAGAGTCCTCTCTCTGTCGTGTGTGCTGTCCTCGGTGTTTAATAGGGTGGATGGTTCCATGCTCTTTCAACATGTCTTTTTTGAAGCAGCAGGAACGCAACTTAGCTGGGGTGAGGCTTAGTTGGTTCGTCGTCATATGTCCGAAATAATGTTGAAAGCGACGTTAAATCCTATTCACTCAATCTTGTCTGTCTCACGCTGAAAAATATGATCAAAGGGGTCTCGTGGCCACTGGGTGACATTCGCTAAAAAGTTCTGACTGCGCATGCGCAGTGAATAGACAGATCTGTGGTGGACGTGTTTGTGTCGTGGTGGACTATCGGCGGTCCAAATGGGCCGTGTGGGGTGGGGTGTCATATTGAAGCTGGATGACTGTGTAGTGCAAATGCCGTTTATCTGCGCATGCGCAGCCGTGGATAGAAATGACATTGTATGGAAAAGATATTGGAATGGACGTCCAGGGGTAGAGATGGAGCAATGATGGTTCGAATGAGTCGTGTGAGGTGTCAATGTGTAGCACTCATGGGGAAGCATCCGACTGAGTGGGTGTGTCGTGAAAGAAGGACTACGGTGCGCATGTGTGGACAAGGAATTGAGGGAAAAGGGCATTGGAATAGAGAGAGAGAGAGAGAGAGAGAGAATTATGGTTTAACGTCGCGTTCAGCAATGGGGGAGATAGACAAGTATTGGTCCGAATGGGTCGTGTGAGGCATCAGTTTTAAGCACTCATGTGGAACCATCAGACTGAATGGATGTGTAGTAGAAATACCGTCAATCTGCGCATGCGCTTACAGAGAATTGTGGGAAAAAGGGCATTTGAATGGACGTTTTGGGATCGAGATATTGGTCCGAAAGGGTCTTATGGGGTGTCACGTTGAAGTGCTTTTGTGGGAGCATCCAACTGGATGGTGAGTAGTGGAAGTAAGGTTATGGCGCGCACGCGCAGTGGGATATGGACATTGAAATGGATCTTTTGGTGTCGAGATGGACCAATATTGGTCCAAATGGGTCGTGGGCAGGGGTCCTATTGAATCACTCAAGTAGAGTCAGAATGGGAGTGATATGCGCCTGCGCACTCGAGGAGTACTAGGGAAAAGGGAGTTTTGGAAGTGAAAAGGGACGCGTTTAGAGAGATGCGACCATGTTCGCTCTGGCTATCGGGTAGAGTTACCTCAGTGTGTATGTGTGTGGAGAAGGAAGAGGTGGAGGGGAAGGAGGAATGGGGTTGCGTGAGTGAGTGAGTGGGTAGTCATATGACTGAATTATGGAGGGCATGAGAAATACTGCCGCCTGGCGAAGGATGGTGCGAGTCGTTGACAGCCCCGGTGTATACCGCACGATGTGCTGGACGTTTTGCCGTGAGGACCTGTTCAAAAAGCCATCTGGACCGCTTGTTGGCAGTTTATATGTCATCTTCGACAATCCCGCGCCACTGAGAACCAACATCGGCGTATTTACAATAGCATCTGCTATGCGGCAACGGCTACGGGGCTGCCATCATCGTGCACCTTCTTTTGCAGGCGAACCCACACGTGAAGGACACGTTAAAAAACAATTCCAATGGTTTTTCTTTGGGCCGAAACTCCTCGAAAGAGCACTTCTAACAAACGCACAAAAATGTACTTTATGTTGTTGTTGTTTTTGTCGTTGTGTGTGTGTTGTTGATAGAGCACCGGTAATCATGATTCAAGCCATGAGAGTATAACAGCCTAAACAAGAGCCCAATGGGCTTCAATATACGCCCGTATATCTGGTATTACATTGGTCCAAATTTCAAAGTTGTTTAATAGCCTTGATTCCAATTGGTAGCAAGCAATCCAGAGAAAGGTCTACAATTTTGTGCTTCTGAGAATGTAACATATATCACATCTAAAATTGAATGATAAACTAAAATGAGCTTAACTCTTGGAAACTAGTTGACCTTGGAGCAAGAACCGAGAGCTCACATATCCCACACTGAAATCGACAATAGTCAAACACAAGAAAATAGCAGTTTTTTTGCAAATGTATTTCTTTCAGACGAGAGAATTTTTCATGAAGGAAGAAGAAAGTGATGAAGTAAACCTTTGTTCTTGAGTTGATAAACAGGTATAAAGTTCATAAAGGACCCCTCTCTCCGTTAAATTAGTAAATGTATGGGGTTTTTTCACAACAGTTTAACTAAATGTAGCTGTTTCAAACATGGGAGACAACTCCACAGGACAAATGTCATATACAAGTAGGGGAGAAAACTCTGAATATTCCAACCTAACACATATAGTCAGCTAAACTTGATTCAGTTTTAGGGGACTGTGACCTTGACCTTTGACAAATTGATGTATGGCTCCTCTTCGCCATGCGAGTAAGGTATTTGATACCATTCCATACCTTGAAACTAGAGATATCGCATGGACAACAAATGTTAATGGATGAATGGACAGAACGCAACATCGTGTTACATGACCTCGTCTTCGACAGGCATATGAAAATGTGACTTAATGATTTCCTGATTTTGGGATCACAGTGACCTTGAGCTTTGACCTTTATCTAAATTTTGATACATGACACATCGTCTTCCGTCAATGTATCAATGGACACAAAAAAATCATGATTTTTTATGAATTTCATGATTTTGGGGGTCACAGTGACCTTGACGTTCGGCCTTGACCTACATTTTGGTACGTGACACATGTCCCACTAATGTATCTACTGACACAAAAAAAAGTAATTTTCAAAGATTTCTTGATTCTGTAGTCACAGTGACCTTGACTGTTGACCTTGACCTAAATTTTGGTACATGACAAACCATCTCCCTGTAATTTCTCAATGGACACAAAAATCATGATTTTTAACAATTTCACGATTTTGGGGTCACAGTGACCTTGACCTTTGACCTTGACCTACATTTTGGTATGTGATACATTGTTTCCCCCTAATGTATCTACTGACACAAAAAAAATGTTATTTTTCATAATTTCTTGATTTTTGGGTCACAGTGACCTTTGACCTTCGACCTTGACCTATAGGTATGCGACACTTTATTTCCCCCTATTGAATTCACTCACCCAAAAATTAGTAATTTTTAATGATTTCGTGATTTTTATGTCACACTGACCTTTGACCTCTGACCTCGACCTACATTTGGTATGCAACACATCGTCCCCCCCCCCCCAGGGCATCCACTCACCAAAAATTAGAACTCTAGATAGAAAACTGTCAATGATCAATGATTTCCTAATTTTAGGCAACAGTGACCTTTGACCTCTGACCTCGACCTCAATTTTGATACGCGACACATCGTCTCCACCTAGCGTATCCACTCACAAAAAATTGCAACTGTGGATAGAAAACTGTCTCAGATATAGACCGGACACGGGGGACGGACAGACGGACGGACGGGCAGACGGACGGAAACCGCCATCACATAATACGTCCGCCTTTTGGCGGGCGTATAAAAGGAAGTCCTTGCATACACGGCCAGTTAACTTCCTACACGGGTATTTTACACCCTTATCCGTGAAGGAGAAAAATAAACTCCCAAACAAATTTAAAAAAATTACACCCGTTACCTATAACAATAATAAACAAACCCTGTAATTTTCGATAATTTATCGAGCATGGGATTCTACAAGAGCGGCGCGGTCCAGTGAAAACACTAGACAGCATCATACATTTTGTCCATGGCTGGTCAAATTAAATAAAGCCCTCCATATATTTTACACTGGACCTTGAGTTCAATTTTGTGTATATCCACAATACGGACGTGAGAGTACGCATTTATATGCGCGTGTTAACTGTTCTGAGAGTACGCATTTATATGCGCGTGTTAGCTGTTCTGCAGTTTTTCATTGCCTGGCTTTTTGTCCCCCGCCGCAACGCGGTCGGGGACTTTGAAATGGTTCTTGCTTCTATGTGTCCGTGCATGCACGGACATGTCCGTGCAAATACTTCGTAAGCAATAACTTCTAAATGCTTTGTCGGATTCCTCCGAAATTTGGCATCTGCATTCTTTGCGACAAGACGTCTCTTGGCATTACGTTTCAGCAAGATCCGCCTGTAGGTGGCGCCACTGGTGTCTTGCTTCTATGTGTCCGTGCAAATACTTCGTAACCAATAACTTCTAAATGCTTTGTCGGATTCTTCCGAAATTTGGCATCTGCATTCTTTGCGACAAGACGTCTCTTGGTATTACGTTTCAGCAAGATCCGCCTGTAGATGGCGCCACTGGGTCTTGTTCCAATCTTTAGTGCATGTCAGTGCATGTCCGTGCAAATACTTCGTAAGCGATAACTCCTAAATGCTTTGTCGGATTCCTCCGAAATTTGGCATCTGCATTCTTTGCGACAAGACGTCTGTTGGTATTACGTTTCAGCAAGATCCGCCTGTAGGTGGCGCCACTGGGTCTTGTTCCAATCTTTAGTGGATGTTCGTGCAAATGCTTCATAAGCGATAACTCCTAACTGCTTTGTCGGATTCCTCCGAAATTTGGCATCTGCATTCTTTGCGACAAGACGTCTGTTGGTATTACGTTTCAGCAAGATCCGCCTGTAGGTGGCGCCACTGTGACTTGTTCCAATATTTAGTGCATGTCCGTGCAAATACTGCGTAAGCGATAACTCCTAAATGCTTTGTCGGATTCCTCCGAAATTTGGCATCTGCATTCTTTGCGACAAGACGTCGCTGGTATTACGTTTCAGTAAGATCCGCCTGTAGGTGGCGCCACTGGGTCTTGTTCCAATCTTTAATGCATGTCCGTTCATGTTTGTTCAAATCCTTCGCGAGCGATAACTTTCGAACAATTTGTCGGATTTCTTCGAAATTTGGTAAATGCATTCCCTGCGACAAAACCCCGTTGGTGATGCGTTTCAGCAAAATCCACCCGGAGCTGGCGCCACTAGAGTTCATTCCATTATTCCATGCTGCAAGTGATAACTTAGAAACATTTGGTCGAATTTCTTTGAAATATCCTACATATGTACCTTTCTGGGTAACATGAGAAACGTTGCGGCTCATCGGATTCTTCTCAAATTTGGCATGCACTTACCATGCCAGGAGCTGTTGCTTGGGATTGCCTTTCGCTCACTTGCACTCACAGGTGGCGCCACCTGGTGGCAACATCACAAATTCGTTTCCGGGTAATAACTTGAGAACTGACCATGGGATTCTTCTCAAATTTTGTATGAATGTACCGTGACATAAGATGTCGCTTGATAATGCATTTCAATGACTTGCGCCTAGAGGTGGCGTCACCTGGTGTCAAAATCTAAATTTGGTTTCTGGGCAATAACTTGAGGACCCTCATCGGATTCTTCTCAAATTTGGTATGCAGATGTCCCCACGATACCATGTTCCTTGGGATTGTGTTTTTCCCGCTTCTGCCTACAGGTGGCGTCTCCTGGTGGAAAAATTTGTTTCCGGGCAATAATTTGGCAACTGCTCATCAGATTATTCTCAAATTTTGTATTCATATGTGACCCGCCCCAAATAACATGAACACCGGTGGGCATCTAGTACCGGCAATAACTTGAGGACCCCTCTTCAGAGTCTCAAAGTTCATATGCCGATACCATGACATGAGATGTCATTTGGGATTGTGTTTTGCCTGCTTGCACCTACAGGTGGTGACTCCTTGTGGCAAAGTCTAAATTTGGTTTCTGGGCAATAGGTTGAGGATGCCTTCATATTCTTGTCAAATTTAGTTTGCAGATAATATGCCATGAGTTGTCTCTTGGGGTTGCATTTCGATTGCATAATTTTCATGCTACATGGTAAAGAAAATATATTACAGTAGCAATCAACATTCAGTCAGCCATTCGGAGTTGATCTCAAAACCTGAGAAGGTGGAAAGACCCCTCTGCTTCTTACGCCTGTGAAGTAGCTGTTGCCATCCTCATGAATATCTTCTGAAACCGACAGCGCTTATAAATATTGCTGGCATTTTGGCGGGGGACCTAGCATCCTCTGGCTGCTTGTTTCCCCTGAAAATACACGCGCATAATTCTAGAATCCCACCACAGTGTATAAAAAGAGGGACTCAGTAGAGCAGACGACACTTTCTGCCACACTTCCACGATGTCATAGTAAAAAAAAGACAAACAAAAAACATCACAATCCGTTTAGATGGAAGTTTTTTTTTATTCTGATAACAATAATACGGAATATTATACAACGGTAAATCACTCTGCGATAATGACAATAGTAAAGGATATTAAATTGTAATAGTAAAGTCCCAATTTGCTTTATACGAATATATAGTTTTGAGCTAAACTGTATATTGTAAATCACCCTTTTCAACAGTACGGGTATGTAGGAGTAAGGACACACGAAAGTACACCTTGTATGAGTACAGTTCACCAATACGTTCAAATGCAGCTTACATTTTTAAATTGAAAGTGCGGCGTAGCTCCTTCTGAGACTGGGGGTCTCCGTAAAGTTTGCAGGCACTCAAACAGTTTTTGATGTTGCTTTCCGGGATATCCTCAGGCACACGGAAGCGAAACGCCGACTCGAGTTCCCGCGCATTCTGTTAGGCCCCATCCCATACGGTCGAGGGTACGGGTCGTACACAGGTATGCTTCTTCGGATTATGTGTTGTGCACCCCACACAGGCGACGAGTCTGCTGATTTCCAGGCTTAATTGTAAGGTGTAAGGTCGCGCCAATGGTCAATGGACGCCACATGCGAGCCCCCGTATCATACTGCCAGGACCGGATGTGCATTAACGGCTGATAGTGTAGCTAAGAAAGATATTGTCGTGGATGTATATACGTTTCTCCGCTCTGCCTGCATTCTCGATGAATCGTTCGGCTTCTCGGAAAGAGGAACTGAGTTGGCTTCAGGCGGTAGGCGAAAGTTAAATGTGCCTTGCGGGTCTCTTCCATTTAGGGGCTGTGTCCAATTTGACGAGTTGATTGGCACCGATGATCAAGCTTACATTCGGTGATAGTTCCCAGCGCTTATTATCGGCATTCATCGCCTGGTCGATAATGGTAGAATAAGGGTATTCTGGGTGGGTGGTATGTCTGAAGGCTGGTACACGAATGGGGCAGGGTTGGTCTCATGTCCGTTGGTTCGTGGAAATCAGCTCTAATGTCGATGGCTAATGGTCCAATCTTGATAGCGGAGTTTATTGCAGCATCAATAGCGGTGCTATAGGCAGGTTTCGGGTGGGTGGAGGTGGTGCTATCGGTGGCAGTCTCAGGTCTGGTAAGTGGGGATGATGATGTAAGATCACGGACAACCGCATTGATAGCGGCAGTATAATCAGGTGGTCATTTTCGGCGTACACTGCAGGCATAGTATAATCAGGATTCATGGTGCTGCGTACGTGACATGGCTTCGCCACAACTTGGAGAAAAAGTTAATACGGATGACGAAAACCGACCCATTTTTGAAAATTATCCGGCACGTTGACGTCATGGAAAATTACCCGGCGCCGTGCCACGGTCTAGAAAATACCCGAATGACGTCATGGAAATTTACCCGGCGCGGTGACCAGTTACCCGGTGCAGTGACCGGTTGGAAAATATCCGGATGACGTCATGGAGATTTACCAGGCCCGGTGGCCAATTAGCCGGCACAGTGCCACGGCCGGAATATACCCGAATGACGTCATGGAAATTTACCCCGCCCTGAGGCCAATTAGCCGGCGCAGTGCCACGGCTGGGAAATACCCGGATGCATAATGGAAATTTACCCGACCCGGTGGCCAATTAACCGGCGCATTGCCACGGCTGGGAAATACTGGGATGACTTCATGAAAATTTATCTGACTCAGTGGCCAGTTAACCGGCGCAGTGCCACGGCTGGGAAATACCCCGGATGACGCCATGGAAATTTACCCAGCACAGTGCCATGAAATTTTCTATAAAAAGAGAGGGTGTTCAAAATCCGTATTTACTAATTCCCACTACTTTCTTGGCGAAGCCATATCTCACAACATTACGAAGTCTACATCTTATACAACACGTCACGCAAATATAGGCGGTGCAGTTCTCAGTGTTGATACACTCGCCCGTGAAGCAGACATCATTGCACAAGCTATTGGACGGTTGTGGCGACTGTTTGTACGGTACCGTAGAGTAACAGACGAGGTAATCGATTACGTGACGCCTCTTCACTCGCACGACCTAAGAAAACAGGTCCACGAGTGTATTGATACCTGGTGCCGGATAGAAAAGAACACCGGTGACCCGGAATCTAGACCCCACTCCGGAGGGGGGAAACTTTACCACATACAGAAGTGTCACCGATACCAGAATCTTTGAATAAGATCTACCAACGGGGGGAGAGAGAGAGAGAGAGAGTCATTGGCCTACCATCCGGCAATGTTTTCACCAATATCGCCCTATATTGGACTTGTACAATTTCTGGTTAGGTTATAACACCTGTCTACCCCACTACGTCTATACCATTTTTGAGGACCAAGCCAATTAAATCTCACCTTTAGCTATGTATTACGGCATAAAGAGACGGACCAGCTCCGGTGCTTTTACCATCAGTCACAAACCCTGGTGTACGACCAGCTCTTCACCATTACGGATCGTACATCCCTGGGCACAGGACTGGCTCAACTAGAGACCTTGTATACCTTGGGATGGTCCCGACAACAACGCCCCAACACTAAATGGCAGGTGGAAAAGACGACGAAAAAATGATCGACAACTCCATCAGCGCTACCATCATCGCCCTGATTGAAAATCCAGAAAGGCATGCCTGCCTTAGTGCGCGGGCAGTGCGACCCCTACACCGATCGGAAATGCCTGTTTCGTTGCCTGGCTACTCATTTCGATCAGGCCCGAGCCGACAGGTTTGAGCAAATTGCCAACAATTATTGGGAAGAATATTTACGTGAGCAGAACATGGAAAACATAACTTCCGCTGGGTCCCGTTATCACAACTATATGTGGTGGAAAGATTGTTCCAAGTTAATATTGTCGTCTGCTGTCTGACCCAACACGTGGATGACGACACCACCGATGACCCTCGACTCATAGCCCGCCTCATGCTTCGTTCCACGAAGAAGTACGACACGACCATGGAGTTGAATTTGTACCAGACGGAGACTGGCGGGCATTTCTCTTACATTACGGACATGAACATCTATGCCCAGTCGTACAGTTGTACTAAATGCCATCGCGTGTTCAAAGTATCGTCCAAATAGCGCCGTCACGAGAAATCTGCGACAAGACCGTCAAACGAAAATTTACCGACGGCGTCTTCCACAACACACCCACCATTTTTAAAGAGTTGGCGGATGAAGGTATTGTCGTCCGAATGGCCCACAGCTATTTTCCGTACCGAGCTTGCTGCGATTTTGAAGCCCCACTAGAGCCCATGGAAATGGTGTAGGACAAAACGCAATGCACCCAGTACCACATTCCCTTGAGTGTGAGTATCCACACCAATGTGCCAGAATATGAGACCGCCCCGGACTGTTTCCTCTCTACCAGTGACCCACATGAACTAATTACCCAGATGATGGACTACCTGGAAACAATCAATCGGCTCCGGAGGATGACACCGAGGGCGAACGTGGGAACGAAACAGAGGACGATGGGCCCAAACCGCCTAAACACTATGGCCAGAACTTTAAATTGCGCTTGTTGGAATGTCTGAACCAATTTCCCCTCTCGGGTTCAAATTCCAGGCGGTACGATCTGAACTTGATCAAGGAATTCTTGTTCCCCTACCTAGCCAAAGTCGGGAACATCAAATACGTCATCAAGAAGACGAACAACCACATCGCCCTGTCCACGACTTCACTCCGCTTTCTAGACGTGTGGAATTACCCGGAACTTACTTACAGCTATGCCCAGTGGGCAAAAACCTACGACTGCGCACAGATAAAAGGCTGCTTTTCATATAACTAAATGACTCACCTGTACCGTCTTGACGAGACTCAACTTTCACCCCAAGGGGCCTTCTACAACGACCTCAAATGAGAAATGTTATCCGACATCCGACATCCAACTCCAACAGGTGTAGGTCCATGAAGGCATGTAAACTCTCCAGGATTTCCTCGTCCATTTCAACAATCTGGATGTGGCCGCCTTCTACCGAGATATGGATGTCGACGTGTTTGAACAGTGTGTAAGCATTCCCGGTCTGATCCTGAGGTATCTGTTCCAGGATTTACGAACTTTCTTTACCCTCATCGAAGAGAATAACTCCGACCATGAGAAAGAGCTGATCCACATTATGGTGATCGAAAGCATGTCTGGCGAGAAGATCATGCTCGGCACATCCTTACAGCTGTGATACCGGCATCACGGTCTCGAAGTCACCAAAATCTATCAAGTGATGAACTTTGCGGAGGCCGTGGCCGCAGTCCGACGCCAAGGAGACAAGGATCACAGTAAAGCTATCATCGCGGAAACGATGACGATGCTTGGCAGCAGTGGCTATGGTAAAACCGTAACAAACTAGGACCGCCACATCGACATTAAGATTTGCCCCACCAAACAAGCTCGCAAACGCTTGACTTCACCTCGATGGCTGCCGCGCCAGGACCACTACGACTATGACAAAAGGACTCTAGCCCTCCTCCAGTTGGAATGAACGGTTGAGGCCATAATCGGCCTCTGCTCAAAAACGTACTAATGCGACGGCGAGAGCGACAACAACAACAAGTTCAGTTGTAAAGGAGTCAGCTGTCGGGATAATGACATCACTCGAGAACATCAAGTCCTGTACCTCGATGTACTACAAAACCAGACCCGAGCCAGTGGGACCAACAACGGATTCCGGGTCGTACAGAACCAGATGCGCTCCTATGCCCAGCAGCGGGACATCTTCACCTTCTATCCCAAGCGCAAAGTTCTTGCAGATGGTGTGACCCCAACGTATCTGGATATTTAGAGTGATGGATACCCTGTAAATGCCAAAGTAAAGGTTAACTTACACCGCAGATATTCCACTGGACTTTTGTAGCTGATGTTATAATAAGGGGTAATAACTGTTCTATATATGCTGTGTTCTCTGTTATGAAAATAAAACCTTTTTTCCCCTGCAACAATGTGATTTGGTTCTTTCGTATACCGTAGTTATAAGGACGTTTCTCACCCTAAGAAATTGACGACAGATTTTTCTTTAAATTTTACGTGAATGTACATTGGGAATATACAAATTCATTTTGAGAAACAAATTACTAGTTCACCGAACTCATCTCTCAGCTGGTGACGCCACCTATCGGGCGTTTTTTTCAATTGTTAAAAAATGTGAAAATTTAAGTTGTACGATTTTGCTCTAAAGAGACCCACACTTCACCAAACGCCTATAAGTGTGTTTTGTTTATGTCCACATGACCTATATAATTGGAAATGAATCAAATCAAACTATTCTACCATAACTGGTGCTCTGGTCGATTTTTTGGTATTATATTTGACAAATTTGACTGAACATTATTAGAATCGCGGCTTCGTACAAAACAACTTCGATTATGTCTTGTATTTCAGCTGGAGATCACACATTACAGACCCGGCAGCCAACCCCCATTTAAGCCTTGACGTGGAAATGGAGTCCACCTAACGTTTTTTGATGGATTATATATCTCCAACGTGTACAGATTCAGAATCCGGATGATAAGAGCCTGGCATCCTTGGGGAAAGCAAAATATCCAAGATGGCCGCCAGCATATGCAACATGGCCGCTGTATATCGCTTAGATTGATCGATATATGGAATTGAGCTGTATATTTTTGGTGTAAGTTTTTATTGCTCAAGAAATGGTGTATAGATTTAAGAAGACCGTATGCTGCAGTGACTTCAATGTTAAATCCAATGGGGAACCCACGCATGGACAATCGCGGTATGGGTTGTGGCCCTCTGTTTTCTCCATGTCGAGCGGTAGAACAAGATGGAAGGCCAAGCGTTGAATTTTTTTACTGGGCAAGTAGCGCTGAGGTGGATATTTTGGGGTCTAGGTGGACCCCTAATTGTCCGATTGGGTCGTGTTAGGTATCAGTGTGAAGCACTCGTGAGGGGAGGGGGCGTCCAACGGGTTGGGTGTGTGGTGGAACTGACGTCATTCTGCGCATGTGCAGTAGAACAAGGGTATTGGAATGGACGTTTTGTGGTGGAGACGGACCCATATTGGACGTACTGGGCTGTGGGAGATGTCATCGTGGAGCTTTCATGGAGGAGCGTCCGACTGGGCTAATGTGTCGTTTTAGGGACGTTTTGGGGTCGAGGTGGACCAATATTGGTCCGATTGGGTTTAGGTTTAGGTTTAGGTTTTTATTGGAATCCATGGTCAGTCACAATAGGACTGTTTTACAATGGAGCCGTCAACAAATAAAATGGATTAAAATAACATATTAATATAAATACGAATATAACAAGAATAAGACATAAAATGATACATATTAAGAAGACACACCACATCATGAGACAATAATACCGCACTTAAAACATATGGCTGTAGTCGCAACAATACACGTATAAAGCGCTACATAAACAAAGGGACGCTGGATAAAACATATCTACTACATTTGCGTTTGAAGCATTGGAATGTTCCTGAATTTTGGATGTCGAGTGGCAGGTCATTCCATGCCCTTGTACCATTATATTTAAAAGAATTATGGTGACACACATCTGATGGACGTCGCATGAGATATCAGTTTGAAGCATTCGTGGAGAAGCGCTCAACTGGATGGGTTGTAGGGTGGAACTGACGTCATTCTGCTCATGTGCAGTAGAAAAAGGTTACTTGAATGGAAGTTTTGGAGGTCGCGACTGACCAATAGTGGACCGATTGGTCCATAAAAGGTGTCATCGTGAAGCTCTCGTGAAGAACCATCCGACTGGGCTAGTGTGTCGTTCAGCTTCAACATTCTGCGAATGCGCAGTCTGGCCGTAGTATAGAAAGCAGGTATTTTAAGGGTTATTGGGGGTCTGTTGAGTGATTGTGGGACCATCCGTGGTTCTAATAGGCCGTGTAGGGAGTCAGCTTGAAGCTCTCGTGGTGTAGACCATCACTTCATCTGACGACGAAACAGCTCACCAATCCCCAGTGTACGAGTTGTCACAGCGAAACAGCCCACCAATTACCAAGGTACGAGTTTTCAGAGCATTTCCATCATATCTCTCTATATTTGTATCTAATACCGCTTATGCCGGTGCTAGGGGCCGTGTGGTCATATCATCCAAGTTGCCACAAGAACAGGTACAATAAAAGCGTACCTGAGATACAACACGTATCAATTCAATTCTTTTTATTGCTCGACTCTATCACATATATAGAGTATGGCAAATGACATAATAATAACAAAATAATATAAAAGACAATTGATACAGAGATAAAGCCTGTTATACTGTGGCAATATCAATTTGTAAAGAAAGAAGTTAGAACTAAGTATGCTCAGCTGGGTTTGGGATTGATCTGTTCGTTCCTGTATATATACATATTATGTATGTACATTGCTATTCTACCATGTTCTGATGGAGGGTTGAACAGAATTTCTATATACTTTTCTTTGTCTATTGCTGATGTGGCATTATCCTGTATTTGTAGGAGATCAGATAATGGTTTTCTTTTAATATAGAGACTAGGACATTCCAATAAAAAGTGTTTTTCGTGTTCTATTTTTTTTTGTACTACGGAGTTTACAGTATCGTTCGTCTCTGGGGATATTATAGTATCGTCCAGTCTCTATTTCTAGTTTGTGTGTACTTGTTCTAAATTTTCAAATTGTTTGTTTATGTTTGATGTTTCCTATTTCGTAAAGGTATGGTTGTAGTGTGTATTTGTAGTAAACTTGTCTGAGGAGTGTGAGCTTGCCAGAATATTGGTTTTGATTCAGGTGTCTAAAAAAGTGTGTTTGGTAATTTCTTTCTAGATTCTCTTTCAGTTGTTTATGATTTGCTTTTAGACATTTCTGGGTTAATCCACAATCTGAGAATAATTGTTCTGAGTTTGTAATATTAATGTACTTTTTGTAGTATTTTCCCAGTTATATTTTGATAGAGGATTGTTTACGTAATAGGTATACACATCTTTTAGTAGTACATTTGTTGTTGTCTGTAGCCTATTTCCATATTTTAGCGATTTGGCCAGAATGAGGTGTATCAGTGGAACTTGTCCAAGTTCCGCACGACAGGCTATATTTGATGCTCGTTTTGGAACTCCAAGGGTCCATTTACAGTATTTCAGTAGAACTTGTTCAAATGGAGTCCTGTCGTAGGTTTTTAGATTTATCCAAAAATTAACAGATTTATTTAAAAGCTTATCGTCTAGACCCCAGATTTCTGAATTATATAGAAGTACGGGTGTAATTAGAGACTGGAATAAACCCGATTTTAATTTTTATTGGAAAGTTGCAGTTGTTCGTAGTTTTTTTCCAATTTGAAAATTGCTTTTAATGCTTTTTGTTTAAGGTCAACAATTGAGGCATTGAAGGACCTATTATTTTCAATAATGATTCCCAAGTAATGATATTTGGTGCAATGTTGCAAGGTAACATTATCAAATCTAAATTCTGGTTGGGCTTCATTTTGTTTCTGATAACATTGTATATTCATAATTTGAGATTTACTGTAGTTAATATTGAGATGCCAGGATATACAATATGCTTCAAGTGTTTTCAGTGAGTTTTGTAGGCCCTGGGGTGTTTCTGAGATAAGGAGTAGGTCATCAGCATATAGGAGATGCGTAATGTCTTCTTCCTGCAATTTGACCGGATTTGAGATCGAATGATCAAAGATTAGATCATTAACGAATATGTTAAATAAGGTTGGACTCAAACTGTCTCCCTGACGGACGCCTATGTTACTTGGTATTGGTGGGGATATTTTGTTATTTATTTTTAACTTAATTGAGTGTATTGTTGCTGTATATACTTTTTATAAGTTCACAGAAATTGCCGGTTACCCCGATTCTTTGTAGTTTTTAAAGTAGTCCAGTATGCCAAACAGAATCAAATGCTTCTTGGAAATCTACGAAGCATAAGTAGAGTTTCTTTCTGTTGTTTTTAATATACTTATCTATCAAGGCTTTTAGAACAAACAAGTGGTCTATCGTTCTGTGATCAGTACGGAATCCAGCTTGAGTGTCGGGTAAGATTTGAGTTTCATCAAGGAATCTAATTAGTCTGTTATTTAATACTAGTGAATAGTTTGCTTAGACAACTGAGTAGGGATATACCTCTGTAGTTTTCTGGCTTTTGTTTGTTCCCTTTCTTGTGGATTGGTGATAAGTAGGCATATGACCAGGACTGCGGGAATATTCCTGTGTGGAGTATTGTATTAATTGTATTAAATTATTGTATCACGAATCGTTAGATTCTTGGTATGTGCTTTAGAATAGGTTAACCGGAAGACTATACTGTGAAGTCATGTGGCTCTGCCAGTATGTCGGCACCTCTTCCTACTTCCCTTATATGTGTTGTAATTTTTACCTGTATGTGGCGAGATTCTGCTGGTGGACGTTTCGTCCCCGAGGCCCGCCCCCTGTACAGACCTTTTGGTCTTTGATATATGTTGGCATTTGTGGGAAATTGATGCTGGGTCGACATCGGGCCTTACAGACTAGTCTTTTGTGTTAAATGCCGTCATTTTCATCTGACGACGAAACAGCTCACCAATCCCCAGTGTGCGAGTTGTCACAGCGAAACAGCTCACCAATTACCAATGTACGAGTTTTCAGAGCATTTCCATCATAGCTCTCTATATTTGTATCTAATACCACTTATGCCGGTGCTAGGGGCCGTGTGGTCATATCATCCAAGTTGCCACAAGAACAGGTACAATAAAAGCGTACCTGAGATACAACACATATCAGGAATCGTTAGATTCTTGGTATGTTCTTTAGAATAGGTTAACCAGAAGACTATTCTGTGAAGTCATGTGACGCAGTCAGTATGTCGGCACCTCTTCCCACTTCCCTTATATGTGTTGTAATTTTTTACCTGTATATGGCGAGATTCTGCTGGTGGACGTTTCGTCCCCGAGGCCCGCCCCCTGTACAGACCTTTTGGTCTTTGATATATGTTGGCATTTGTGGGAAGTTGATGCTGGGTCGACATCGGGCCTTACAGACTAGTCTTTTGTGTTAAATGCCGTCATTTTCATCTGACGACGAAACAGCTCACCAATCCCCAGTGTACGAGTTGTCACAGCGAAACAGCTCATCAATTACCAATGTACCAGTTTTCAGAGCTTTTCGATCATAGCTCTCTATATTTGTATCTAATACCACTTATGCCGGTGATAGGGGCCGAGTGGTCATATCATCCAAGTTGCCACAAGAACAGGTACAATTGGAACTGCAGAGCAGTAGCTACCGGGGACCAGGTTAGCATGGGACATAACGTCTCTCCCATGGGTTCTAGCTATCACGCTCTACATCTGGTGCGCATGCACTCCACACATGCGCAGTCGACACATTATACTCTAGGACAAATGCCCGGTCCAAGGGCTCTCGTATCAAGATATCTGCTTAAGTTTGAAGAGGATTGATTAATTTTAAATATTACCGATATTTAATTGTGATATGCCGGACAAGAAAGATGGCTCACGCTTGTCCTCGGAGACCTGACTGATAGGTACGAGCCTAGGCCTGACTTCGTCAGGAACAACTATAGGTGACAAACCACTAAATAACAGCCTTACTTATTATGTAGTAAATTGTTTGCGCATATGTTGCGAAAACGATACTCCCTGATATTTGCCGCCATGAATGACCTACCATATGACTTTCGGCGATAGATGGCGCGCAGGACTATTCTTACATGTCATAATAGAAAATTATTGGCAAAAATACACACAGACAACGTCACGTCTCAAACGCGTTCGAAAGATCTGTGTGACGTCGGCTCATAATGCATAATCTCCACGAAAACGTCCACGTTGTGTTCCATATTCTATGCGTTTGTCCATTATCCAATGGGACACCGTAATACTGACCGTGGCACCAACCAACATGTAGAGAGAACAGGACCGGGTGCATGGATTCGAGATTGCATGAATATATGAATATTGATCAGCAACGAGCAGAGATTTATCGACAAAGGCATCAAGGGAGATAATCCTACTGGGAGATCGGAAAAAATCAGCATACCTTTCCCACGATAATCCCGAACCAGAGCGTACAGAAAAGATGGCTTGCCCCCTGACACCTCCGCATCGGATTTAGGGGGCAGCCAATCAAAATGGCCCAGATTTTTTTCCTCTTAAAATTTGGAACGGTTATTAATTCGCTCACCAGGTCGAGCGAAAGCTTTTCAAGGCTTTTCCGGCCTATTGAGCTATCGATTATTAACAGATGATCCCAGTAACTGTATCGCGCGGACGTCACAGGAAGCAAACTTCGGAGGTTCGAGCTATCAGCTTCATTTTCTTACGGATCAAAACGGCGAACTGCGTCTCTCAGATCACAGTTATCATAGATCTTGTGTTGGCCTAATTGAATGTATATGATAAAATTTCTCATTTCACTGCTCCGTATCCGTCTCCATACGTACCATTTAGATCTGATGTACTCCTCATATCCGTGCATGCGCAGTCGATGCTTACTACTATGCGATGAATGCCTGGTCCACGGCTTCTAATCCCAATAGTTCTCCCTATTCCGCGCCACACATGTACGACCCAAGGTGGCCTTTAAATACTATTCTGCGCGCACGCGCAGTCGGCAGGTTCTACTCTAGGGCGAAAGCCTGACCCAAGGGATCTCGTTTGGTGAAACCGCCATGTCTCTCACCTCAATAGTTCTCCCTATCCCGAGCCACACATGTACGACCCAAGGTGGCCTTTAAATACTAGTCTGCGCGCACGCGCAGTCGGCAGGCTCTACTCTAGGGCGAAAGCCTGACCCAAGGAATCTCGTTTGGTGAAACCGCCATGTCTCTCACCTCAATAGTTCTCCCTATCCCGAGCCAAACATGTACAACCCGAGCTCTTCTTTCTATACTGCTCTGCGCACACGAGCAGTCGGCAGTATTTCTACTCTGGGGCGAAAACCTGACCCAAGTGATCTCATTAGTGAAAACCCCATGTCTCTCGCCCTCGCTAGCAACCACCTCGCTGGAGGTCTAATAACACCCCAGCCACCAGTCAGATTTTTGGACCGGATTCGGGGCCTTCGCGCACATCGCCGGAAGTGACATCATATATAGTAAAATAGATGTTTAACGAAAATTTTTAACGATACTTTTCAAGTCTGCATAATACCTCCGTTGACCTAGCGTTAAAAAGAATTATCTGGAGATAATTTTCCCTGTTTATGTGGACAGAGCATATGAAAAGTAGTTCGCTCATGTGCAACACTAAAGGAGTTGTTTGGTCGGATTCAAACTGAACCGTGCGTTGGTTGGTTTCCCCTATACGTCATAGCAACGTGGTAAAGGTCAACTTCCGCTATTGGAGGCAGGGATGTTATTGGAGCCTGCGAAATGGAGCATGCGCTGTGGGGAGGTTGCCTCGCTAGTTCTCTCTTTCCACCGCCATGTAAACTGTGACACACAAACATAGGCACATTTCAGCTGTGACAGACATACGGGCATTTCAAATGGAAATTTCAGATAACTGAAGCAGAAGATATCCGATGACGAATTTAACAATCCAATGCCATCCTGAAAAATATTAGCACCAAACAACCATTTAGTACCATGGCTGTATCTTCTGATAGATTTGTGACGTGATCTGAGCTCTTTGAAGACATGTTTTGAATGATTGGTGATTTATTTTCATAATTCACGGTAGCATTCCAGTAGAAGAAAGGAGTGACCTTCCGATGATGAATTCATCAATCCACTGTCATCCTGAGAAGTATCCGCACTGCTGGTGGACGTTTCGTCCCCGAGGCCCGCCCCCTGTACAGACCTTTTGGTCTTTGATATATGTTGGCATTTGTGGGAAATTGATGCTGGGTCGACATCGGGCCTTACAGACTAGTCTTTTGTGTTAAATGCCGTCATTTTCATCTGACGACGAAACAGCTCACCAATCCCCAGTGTGCGAGTTGTCACAGCGAAACAGCTCACCAATTACCAATGTACGAGTTTTCAGAGCATTTCCATCATAGCTCTCTATATTTGTATCTAATACCACTTATGCCGGTGCTAGGGGCCGTGTGGTCATATCATCCAAGTTGCCACAAGAACAGGTACAATAAAAGCGTACCTGAGATACAACACGTATCACGAACCGTTAGATTCTTGGTATGTGCTTTAGAGTAGGTTAACCGGAAGACTATACTGTGAAGTCATGTGGCTCTGCCAGTATGTCGGCACCTCTTCCCACTTCCTTTATATGTGTTGTAATTTTTACCTGTATATGGCGAGATTCTGCTGGTGGACGTTTCGTCCCTGAGGCCCGCCCCCTGTACAGACCTTTTGGTCTTTGATATATGTTGGCATTTGTGGGAAGTTGATGCTGGGTCGACATCGGGCCTTACAGACTAGTCTTTTGTGTTAAATGCCGTCATTTTCATCTGACGACGAAACAGCTCACCAATCCCCAGTGTACGAGTTGTCACAGCGAAACAGCTCATCAATTACCAATGTACCAGTTTTCAGAGCTTTTCGATCATAGCTCTCTATATTTGTATCTAATACCACTTATGCCGGTGATAGGGGCCGAGTGGTCATATCATCCAAGTTGCCACAAGAACAGGTACAATTGGAACTGCAGAGCAGTAGCTACCGGGGACCAGGTTAGCATGGGACATAACGTCTCTCCCATGGGTTCTAGCTATCACGCTCTACATCTGGTGCGCATGCACTCCACACATGCGCAGTCGACACATTATACTCTAGGACAAATGCCCGGTCCAAGGGCTCTCGTATCAAGATATCTGCTTAAGTTTGAAGAGGATTGATTAATTTTAAATATTACCGATATTTAATTGTGATATGCCGGACAAGAAAGATGGCTCACGCTTGTCCTCGGAGACCTGACTGATAGGTACGAGCCTAGGCCTGACTTCGTCAGGAACAACTATAGGTGACAAACCACTAAATAACAGCCTTACTTATTATGTAGTAAATTGTTTGCGCATATGTTGCGAAAACGATACTCCCTGATATTTGCCGCCATGAATGACCTACCATATGACTTTCGGCGATAGATGGCGCGCAGGACTATTCTTACATGTCATAATAGAAAATTATTGGCAAAAATACACACAGACAACGTCACGTCTCAAACGCGTTCGAAAGATCTGTGTGACGTCGGCTCATAATGCATAATCTCCACGAAAACGTCCACGTTGTGTTCCATATTCTATGCGTTTGTCCATTATCCAATGGGACACCGTAATACTGACCGTGGCACCAACCAACATGTAGAGAGAACAGGACCGGGTGCATGGATTCGAGATTGCATGAATATATGAATATTGATCAGCAACGAGCAGAGATTTATCGACAAAGGCATCAAGGGAGATAATCCTACTGGGAGATCGGAAAAAATCAGCATACCTTTCCCACGATAATCCCGAACCAGAGCGTACAGAAAAGATGGCTTGCCCCCTGACACCTCCGCATCGGATTTAGGGGGCAGCCAATCAAAATGGCCCAGATTTTTTTCCTCTTAAAATTTGGAACGGTTATTAATTCGCTCACCAGGTCGAGCGAAAGCTTTTCAAGGCTTTTCCGGCCTATTGAGCTATCGATTATTAACAGATGATCCCAGTAACTGTATCGCGCGGACGTCACAGGAAGCAAACTTCGGAGGTTCGAGCTATCAGCTTCATTTTCTTACGGATCAAAACGGCGAACTGCGTCTCTCAGATCACAGTTATCATAGATCTTGTGTTGGCCTAATTGAATGTATATGATAAAATTTCTCATTTCACTGCTCCGTATCCGTCTCCATACGTACCATTTAGATCTGATGTGCTCCTCATATCCGTGCATGCGCAGTCGATGCTTACTACTATGCGATGAATGCCTGGTCCACGGCTTCTAATCCCAATAGTTCTCCCTATTCCGCGCCACACATGTACGACCCAAGGTGGCCTTTAAATACTATTCTGCGCGCACGCGCAGTCGGCAGGTTCTACTCTAGGGCGAAAGCCTGACCCAAGGGATCTCGTTTGGTGAAACCGCCATGTCTCTCACCTCAATAGTTCTCCCTATCCCGAGCCACACATGTACGACCCAAGGTGGCCTTTAAATACTAGTCTGCGCGCACGCGCAGTCGGCAGGCTCTACTCTAGGGCGAAAGCCTGACCCAAGGAATCTCGTTTGGTGAAACCGCAATGTCTCTCACCTCAATAGTTCTCCCTATCCCGAGCCAAACATGTACAACCCGAGCTCTTCTTTCTATACTGCTCTGCGCACACGAGCAGTCGGCAGTATTTCTACTCTGGGGCGAAAACCTGACCCAAGTGATCTCATTAGTGAAAACCCCATGTCTCTCGCCCTCGCTAGCAACCACCTCGCTGGAGGTCTAATAACACCCCAGCCACCAGTCAGATTTTTGGACCGGATTCGGGGCCTTCGCGCACATCGCCGGAAGTGACATCATATATAGTAAAATAGATGTTTAACGAAAATTTTTAACGATACTTTTCAAGTCTGCATAATACCTCCGTTGACCTAGCGTTAAAAAGAATTATCTGGAGATAATTTTCCCTGTTTATGTGGACAGAGCATATGAAAAGTAGTTCGCTCATGTGCAACACTAAAGGAGTTGTTTGGTCGGATTCAAACTGAACCGTGCGTTGGTTGGTTTCCCCTATACGTCATAGCAACGTGGTAAAGGTCAACTTCCGCTATTGGAGGCAGGGATGTTATTGGAGCCTGCGAAATGGAGCATGCGCTGTGGGGAGGTTGCCTCGCTAGTTCTCTCTTTCCACCGCCATGTAAACTGTGACACACAAACATAGGCACATTTCAGCTGTGACAGACATACGGGCATTTCAAATGGAAATTTCAGATAACTGAAGCAGAAGATATCCGATGACGAATTTAACAATCCAATGCCATCCTGAAAAATATTAGCACCAAACAACCATTTAGTACCATGGCTGTATCTTCTGATAGATTTGTGACGTGATCTGAGCTCTTTGAAGACATGTTTTGAATGATTGGTGATTTATTTTCATAATTCACGGTAGCATTCCAGTAGAAGAAAGGAGTGACCTTCCGATGATGAATTCATCAATCCACTGTCATCCTGAGAAGTATCCGCAATAAACAAGCAATTACTAGATTTGCGTCATTTACCAGTTAATTCGTTGCATGATAGGAGCTGTTTTGAATGAATTTTGGTCTCAGGTAGTGGACAAGCAGAGCTGAAAGTGATGAAATTTATCCGGTTTATTGGTAACCACGTGTCTGTAGACATGAGCTATCGATGCACATGCGTAACTTCGTTGTATATCCGCACACTCCTCAGGGCTAAGCCTGAACAGCTCTGCGGTGAAATATCCGTCCTTCCAGCTGTCTTTGTTTTCGACACAGGGTCATTTGAAATGCGCCTTCATTGCCTGGACGACTTTAGTTGGTTTATGTAAATTAGGTAAGTTTCATTGTCCACTGGTACTCCTATCTGATAACGCCGGTATTCTGTACGTCTTGTCCTTTTCATTGCCAATTACACATTTGGTATCAGCTTATAAGCTATCACATCGCTACACTGTATAAACGATTGGGAGAAGTTTGTGTCGTCTTATACGCCAGTACATCGTTACTGTGTATAAAAGAATGGGATAACTTGGCATCGTTGTACATGAATTGGAATCTTTTCTATTGCCAAAATTGCATGTTTATGGCGTTTTATGACATTTGGCAACAGCGGCACATCATTTTTCATTCCCACGATGACTGAGAACATTTTGTAATATGCACATCACTAGTAGGTCTACTATCAACCGACAAAGTTTCAAGCTTGTGAACCAAGCCGTTCTGGAGATGTGGCTGGAATGAAAATCTGAGGTTTGTAACTTGACCTATATTTGAACAGCTATGACGGCCATATTTGATATCGCGGCAAGAAACCGTTCAGAAGAATTGATGACCCAGACCCCTAGATTGTGCATGCCAGGTTTCAAGTCGATCGGTTCAGTGGTTCGAGAGGAGAATATCTTTGAAGGTTTTGAACATTTTCCAAGATGGCCGCCATACGGGTTCACCAATCAGAGCCCGCTTGTAATATGCACATCACTACTAGGTGTACTATCAACTTACAAAGTTTCAAGCTTGTGGACCAAGCCGTTCTGGAGATGTGGCTGGAACAAAAACGGTGGATAAAAGAAGAATAATAATAGTGAATCCGAACGATTTCAAGAGGGGACCTCGGTCCTCCGGAGCTGGTCCCCTAATAATTGGAACTGCAGAGCAGTAGCTACCGGGGACCAGATTAGCATGGGACATAACGTCTCTCCCATGGGTTCTAACGATCACGCTCTACATCTGGTGTGCATGCACTCTCTACTCCACACATGCGCAGTCGACATATTATACTCTAGGACAAATGCCCGGTTCAAGGGCTCTCGTTTAGTGAAAACCCTATGCCTCTCGCCCCACTGGTTCTCCGTATCCGATTGCTTACATGGAGCGCACGCGCGTTCGATCCCGCGCATGCGCAGTCGGTTAATTCACACTTTGGCGAATGCCTGGTCCAAACATATTCGGTCAGTGAAACCGCCGTGTCTCTCATCCCACTGGTTCTCCCTATCCCGCGCCACACATGTACGACCCAAGGTCCCCTTTCTATACTAGTTTTGCGCGCACGTGCAGTCGGCACATTCTACTCTAGGGCGAAAACCTGGCCCAAGGGTTCTCATTCAGTGAAAACCCCATGTCTCTCGCCCCACTGGTTCTCGCTATCCCGCGCCAGGTGAATGGTAACAGACAAACATTAGGCGATTTCAGCTGTATAAATGCGTCAGATCCGTCATTTGTTGGACAGCCGTCGTCCATTAAGACTTTCCAAAGGTCCATAATCCAAAGACATGTTTCATTAATAATATTAGCAGCTGAATTAACATAGTCGAAAGATAAAAAAGTAAATTTGGAGTTACTTGAAAGATAGAAGCGGTCAACAGTTTTTAATGATGCCGACAAGATCAATTGATATTCTGTTCATCAAATCCGTATCACAATTCAATGTTCGTAGAGTGTAGAACATTGCCGTGTCGTATTCCAAAAGTGACGTCACGATATTGGTGTGACTAAAAAGAAATAGAATGTTCTAATGAACATATTAATCTGCTTGATGAGTATCTCAGTCACGCTTTGATTGCGACTGTTCATATAAACACTACGGGGATGAATATCACATAGTTTTTTTATACGGACATTTCAAACAGGACACGTCCGGTAACTGAATCAGAAGATATCTGATGACGATACCGTTAATGGAGTACTGCGTTGACTCATTAACCTCTAGTCAATTTCAGCATCTTAAAATGAATACATATGAAACTCCCAATTCACAACGACAATGTATCGTGTATTCTCAGAGAATGTATCGTGTCAGATATCTTACCGAAATTACAATTCAGAGCATTGCATACCTTTCCCACGATAATCGCGAACCAGAACGTACAGAAAAGATGGCCTGCCCCCTGACACCTCCGCATCGGATTTGGGGGGCAGCCAATCAACTGGCCCAGATGTTTTTCCTCTTAAAATTTGGAACGGTTATTAATTCGCTCACCAGGTCGAGCGAAAGCTTTTCAAGGCTTTTCCGGCCTATTGAGCTATCGGTTATTAACAGATGATCCCAGTAACTGTATCGCGCGGACGTCACAGGAAGCAAACTTCGGAGGCTCGACCAATCAGCGTCATTTTCTTGCGGATCAAAACGGCGAACTGCGTCTCTCAGA
The DNA here is from genome assembly GCA_036873755.1 of Hanleya hanleyi. Taxonomy (NCBI): domain Eukaryota; kingdom Metazoa; phylum Mollusca; class Polyplacophora; order Lepidopleurida; family Hanleyidae; genus Hanleya; species Hanleya hanleyi. Next base: position 72,743 of record JAVTVY010018374.1, read on the forward strand.
TCACAGTTATCACAGATCTTGTGTTGGCCTAATTGAATGTATATGATAACATTTCTCATTTCACTGGTTCTCCGTATCCGTCTCCATACGTACCGTTTAGATCTGACGTGCGCCTCATATCCGTGCATGCGCAGTCGATGCGTACTACTATGCGATGAATGCCTGGTCCACGGGATCTCCTTTGGTGAAACCGCCCTGCTTCTAATCCCAATAGTCTCCCTATTTCGCGCCACACATGTACTACTACTACTAGTTTAATTTGAATGGCGCTTTCAATTTAATAAAATTATGCGCGCCAGGTCGTTGCATTGAGTTTGATGTACAACATATATATTGATTTAAAATATCCAACTATACGGATTTGTAATGGAATAAAAAATATGTAGAAAAATCAAACTCCAAATGCGTTATTTAATGTCATGGTGATGTTAGAGACATAAAAGGAAGGGAGCATGTATGGACCAACACAATTAATTTAATAATAATAAAATCCTTACGACCCTTTCTAAAAAATAAATATATATAAAACTGAACTAAAAAGGCTAATATAGCACATGCATATTTTGTTTAAACAAAAATTAAACTCATCATATAGATTTAGATTTGACAATGTGAGAAAAATCGAGATTAGATGTAATATCTATACTCATCCTGATGAAGACAGTGAATGATGACCTCGTGGTATCATCAGACACCAATGTCCAACCAGAACAAGCAAAGACATTATTTAAAATAAAACTGTTTACCCCAACCCCCTCCCTTAAGCAAATGTAAGAAAATGTATATTAAACCGAGTGGTGAATAAAAACGAGATTTGATGTAATATCTATGCCTGTCCCGATGAACACCGTGAATGATGACCTCATGGTATCATCAGACACAAATGTCCAATCAGAAAAAGCAAGGATACCATTTAAAACAAAACTCTTTCTCAGAGTAGAAATATTGGTATAATTTCTTAACCACAGGTAAGAAAATATATATTAAACTATTCTAGAATTTTATTATTCATCAACTTGTAATATGCATGTACTATTAATTAACCAATAAAACTATTATAAATTATTCCACAGGATGGAAGGGGAGGTAACAGTTGTACCCTCCCCTAGACTAGA